>JANCMA020250530.1:0-12645 GCA_024336925.2 Zoanthus solanderi | reverse complement strand
GGCCACTCATTTCAAAACACATTTGAAGCACGCGGTATTCTTTTTAACCTTGAAAAAGTTTTGTAAAAAAAATCTAAATCAAAGAAAACTGTCATTTAGTCGTGGATACACTTCATTTGAATGGTTTCTGAGGATAATTTAATTTTTTTTTATATATCTCTCTCAAACAAGAACATACAATTTTTTAAACATTGGCAGGTGAGCCAATTGGTTAAATTAAATCTCTCGAAAATCTCTAATAAATTTAAAACCAATTGGAATGATTGGTGGTTTGGTTGGATATCATGGACGGATCAGTTGTGCTATTGATTTTTCTAAAATTAAGCTTTGTTCAAGCTTACGTTTGGTTAATACTTTGGGCAACATCAGTGCTCACAGGTTTGTTTGATTTGCTTATCGCTTCGCTCCAAATTTCGCTCGTAAGATTCACTTGCAGTAGGCTCACTGCTAACCACTGTGAGCTTGGATGGTCTATAAGAAATAAATACTCTTCGCATCCAACATCTTTAAAAGCAGGGTTCTATCTAGGGTATTTGAGGGATAGAAGCTTCCCCTCCCAAAATACCCAGGTTCCCCCCAAAAAATATTGTTATCATTACAGTATGTAAGTAACTATATCAGAAAAATCATCCAGACGCGACAAGGTCAGTGCACGTGAAGTAAGTATTCCCTGTCTAAGGACACTATATGACAAGGAACATGGAGTATTACCTGCTGGCCTTTATTTATCTATTCACGTACTAACAAGTCAATAAGTATGTATATAAAATATTTGTGGAATTAGACGTGTCGGGTAACTCTTCTGTTCACGTTAGTAAATATCGGAGCTATGTGTATCATTGTCAGAACGTGATCACGACTAAAAAATAAAATAAAATATTACTGTAACATTCCTCAAAATTGTGTCTCAAAAATGAAATGTACCTCAGCGCATATTAATTTCAAAAAATTTCGGGGGGGGGAGCTTTCTTCCTAGGAAGCTCGTGGCCTTCGGCCACTCGGAACTCGGAACCAAACGATAAATCCTAGAAAGAACCCTGCTTTAGTTTGACTAAGTTGAACATATTATGTTCTGACTGTGACGAGTAAGTTCTCTCTAAAAAAAGGGTTCGTAAATTGAAAAAGGTTATCATTTTTGGAAACTCGATATCAATCGCTCTGCCGTTGACATATCGATTTGTTTACATCTGAGTGAGTGACACATTTGCATATTAGGCATTATCGGTATATTCCGATTGAGCTCGTGACGTCACCTCCGGATGACACTGTTGTTCTTTCGAAAATGCATATGGCGGCAATTGTCTCGACTTATCCCGACACACAGCACGTTTTTCCTTTCGAAGCTGGAAGATCAGTTCAGTTGAAGAAGTTTTTGGTTGATGGAGTAGCTGAATATTGACCAGTTTTAATGGAGGCAAAAAAAGTCTCTCAAAATCTCCACCATCGAAAAGTACTCCTACTACACCCGAAGTTACTTCGTTGAACTTACGATTAGGTAATGAGGTCATTTATGTTCTTTGTATGCATGAAGTATTGTTTTGTTTATTCAACTCGACTGTAATATTGCATGTCCCAATGCTTTGAGAATCAAAAGGGTGCGACTTTATAATTTTTGGGGATGAACGAAAGTGAAAAAAAATTGATATCTGACTAGATCAAGGCGGGTTGTAGGTTCAAGTGCCATCTGTTAACTAGTCCTTGGATTCCACCACCTAAAACGTTTCTATCCCTTGTCAGAAAACACTGCACGCACAAAATGGATGAACGTGCAGTTTACTCGATCGCCGTCATTACTTATTTCCCAAAGTTTCGTTGAAATTAGAGGGTGACGTCACGAGTACAATCGGAAAATGCCGACCTGCTTCACACTCTGTTACTTAATGCTGACCCAACAATAGTCGTTCCCATGCTTCGCGTATCCATGACTAAAAAAGAAAAGAAGAACTCAAATGTAACGCAATCATATCAAAATTACCGTGGAAGTGTCTTCAGATATTCTTACAGTATCATGGACAATGCGTGATACAGAAATATAAAACGAGCGCGCGTGAGCGCATTGTTCAGTGGTAGAAACAAGCACACATTTTTAAGTTCATGAAAGAAGTGCTAAGCGAAAAATGTTCAAACCGAAGGTGAATTTTACTCGCACGTCTTTAAAACAAAAAAAAATTAAAACAACAAAAATACAAAACACATAATACGTGTAACTATCATTACAAAAATAAAAGGCTGAAAATTTCTAGTAACCATGTACTAACCAATGAACTACCGGGTGGCCCAGTTCCTCATCAAATTATTGGGGAATGGGGGGCAGACCCTCCACCAAAATTATTGGGCCCCCGGTTCCGTCGCTCCTGAAAGAGCCTGCCCCTTTTCTATTAGGCAACTGAGAGAACACACAGGGGAAATACACAGTTGTTTCTCATCATGAGAAGATTTAACCTGTTGTTAGTGATCCATAAAATGGCAGGATGAGCAGAGCTCTGACGTCACCACAACAAACATCGTGTCTGTAATCGATTTTCTCCGCCTGTTCAAACAGCTTGTCACATGCATGTTCAATTTCTTCTTGTCCTGTCAGAAACAGTAAAATATCTCCGGCTGGCTGTTCAAGATGGATGCTCATAACTGTCTCAACAGCCTACAAGTTAAACAAGAAAAGTTGGAAACCAAATAAAAACAATGGCAAAAAATAATTCTGCAATTTAAGTTTTCCTAAAAAAGTTATTTTCGTGTGCGAAAGGCCTTTAAACATTGAAGAAAATGACCACACAATTTTAAACTTATCTCACATGTTTATCACAAACCACTTCGTATCAAAATTAAAGTTGTTAACTTATTAAGCTTATTCAAAACGGACTTTCAAGATAAACCAACATTTTACTCTATTTTAGTTTTGTTATTTTTTCTCTGCGAATAAATCCTTAGTACTGTGTCGGCAAATTAATTTTTTGAGTATAATGTCAATACTTTTTGTGTGGGAGGAATCGGTAAATTAATTTTGTACTCTGATGCTCCGCGCACAATTGTGACTAGCTTAGAAGCTGGTCCAATTACCGGCTAATTCATCTCCTTTGAACAAGATACTATAAGGGAAAACAACAGAGAGCGGAATTAAAAAGGAATGCAGCATTCTTCGTAGACCTTGAACAGAGTTGTTAACTTTTTCCATGCTTCACACAACAAATGAGTTTTTTCAGGAATTTCGGATTGCTTAGAGGATGCATGTGCAGCTCTTTCATTGATGGAGTGTCAAACGTCTCAAGCTAATGTTGTAAACATGGATGACACTATATAGGTCAAAATTTCAAAATTGTTCTTCCCAATTTGACAAATTATTTTGGTTGTGTTCGTGATTTACGTTTAAAAATGAAGAATAACGCTAAAATTCTATGTTCTGCATTTTCAAGAAAAACTGCAGTCATGCAGACTGAGAAATATATGCTTATTTTTGCAAACACACAGATTTGGACAGCTAACTGGTTCATAGCCAATGCTACAAAAAGGTGATCCTTAGAAAGGCATCCATTCTCTGTGAGCTGAAAAAGCTGAGCCTTACGAGCCAATTTGCCAAAATGCTTGGAATGTTTGCCTGCATAACGATATTCTTGTTGGAGTCTGTCTTGTCATGAGAAAGATGATCTGCAGGTATCATAGGCAGAAACTGTGGAGGTAGTGTTTGTGCTGGGCCTAAGGCATCCACATTTCACTGCCACAGAGTAGGGTACAAAGCAAACAGACAATCGTACACTCCGATTGTGACGAGTAATGTGAGCTTTATGTTCTCCCACACTGACTGGTTGTTATGTCAATGCATTTGTTAATCTAGGGGTGTCAAGCAAAGGTACCTGAAGTCATCAGTTACCAGAAGCCTGGCACATTACTAACATTCTGATGATTCATCGCAATGGTTTCTCAGGCTGATAAGGTAAAAATTCTCTGCAGGCACGAGCAACACAGTTGAGGAACCTTTGTAATCAAGACCACTGGGCTGAACTAGCCATTGCCAAAGGCTATTTCACACAGTAGGGCCTAACATAATCTTATCTTGGCTAGCAAACATGACAACTTTGAACCAAAGTTATTTCATCATCCCCTGATGAAAGAACCTGGGTGTGAGGTTAGCAGACATGTTAGGTTGAACACCACCATCAGTTGAGGTGTAAAGAAAAGCTATGTCTTCTGATATGCATTGATAGATTAAAACATAAGCTTAAAAAAAGAAGGGGTGTCACAGATGTCAGTTAGGCCAGATCCTGACATGGTGCAATGTTACAATGATTGTGAGCTCCAGACATCTACTGAAGCAGGATGGGTAGTCCCTTCTTATGAGCCTGATGGTTTCCCTGGACTTCCTTGTTGCATCAATATATTATATCTTTAAAACTGTATTCAAAATCACAAAATAAACATATCCAAAGTATCAATTCATATATAAATTAGTCAAGAACTCAGATCACATGCAAAGCCCAGCATTATAACTTTGGTCACAGATTTGAGATGACCTGAGATCTATAAAACTATTTAGGGACGGACATTTGAATTTTTAGGGGGGTGGGGTTTGAAAAATTAGAAAGAAAAACTTTCAGCAATCATAGGAGGAAAAAAACTTGTGCAGCCTTCAGTTGAGAAATAAAATTCCTGCAAAGAGAGCACTTAAAAAAATCTTCTTGCATGGGCTAAATCTTCCAGCCCCTCACTCAAAAATCAAGTGGTCTGCCTTTAAACCTTCTGGGATACCCTCTGTTTCTACTGGGTAATAACTAGCAGGAGTCAGAAAAACAAGACGGTTTTAAGTAAGAAATACAATTATATGTTCAAGTAAAACAAAGTTACAAATTAAATTTATCATTTTTTCTTACCCTTGTGACATAATTTGGTGTCTGTAAATCCTTTAATCCAACATAATTGCAATAAGTTTCTGTCACAGGATAACATTTGCCAGGGATTTCAAACACAGGACAACCACCAAGGAATTTGGAGAATTTGTCATGATTGAGTGTTGCAGACATAACAATCACTTTAGGAGAGTTGCAATTCTTTTGAATCAAGAAAAGTTCTTTAACCAATCCAAACAATATGTCCTGTGATAAGAATGGAAAAAACATTCTTTAACTAATAACAAATATGTTTCACATTTCAGTGACTTAACAATTTAAAACTACCTTTGTAGTTATTTATTATACAGTTTAAAAATAATTTCAAAGTAATGACTTTGAAAATAATAGTAAAGTCTAATAATGAAGATTAACAAAAAAAATCATTTCTGGTTCTAGGGAAAAACTTTAAATATTCTTAATAGTACAATTTATTATTTTTTAACAACTGAAAGTATTTTATAACAAATATGGAAGTTGCATCAAAAGTAACAAGAACATTAAACTTTTGCCTGAAGAAAGAACTGAGATTCGCAAAAAAGCTTTTACATTTACTATTATAACAGTTCAAGAATTTATAATAAATTTTTAGAGAATAAGCATTTTATTCAACATCTATTTCATTACTATGTACAGTTATACAATATGATATATTTAGATGATAACCTTATTTACTGTAGATTGGATCTAATTTCTTAATAAGCTGAACTTTTACAAGTCCTAGTAACCCATGGTGCAGGCAATTATCTTCAATTTTTGTAGCACTAGTAAGGAGTCTTTGACTACCCCCTGGATGGGATACCATTCCATCGCAGGTTAGCTCCCAGCAGAACCTGGTACTCTAGTTCACGACTTCATAAGGATGGAAATTAAAGTGAGTCAGCTTTGGCAGAAAAGAAGGTCAAACAATGTTTAATAATGGCAGAGTAAGTGATCAAACCTGCAGCCTTGAGGTTGAAAAGCAAAAATCTAACCAACTGCATCAACCATGTTGATTCAAAATAAATCTTGAAAGAAAACCTTAACCTAGCACATTCAAGTACTTTATAGGATTTATACATTAAAAAATTATGTCTGTTTCAAATTATTTGTCCCTAACTCACTGTATCTAGACTCCTTTCATGTGCCTCATCAAGTACAACAACTCCATATTTGGTGAGCTGAGGATCATCAAGAAACTCTCGTAGAAGACAACCATCAGTCATGTACTTAACAACAGTTGAGTTGCTTGTGCAATCATCAAACCGAACTTGATACCCAACCTCAGCTAAAGTGTAATAATGGAAAACCAAAAATTAAATGACCACTGGAAACTTAAACATGAAAAATTTATCTGAGCTATTCGGGATAACACTGGGGCGTATTGGGTCCTGTTAGGGTTAGGATTAGCTATATAGAAAATAGGTGAGCTTTTTTATGCATAAACTGTCTGCATAATTCTAATTAAGTACGCTACAATATTAATAAAATACGTAAATTTTACCAAGCCATTCTCTAGAGATAGCTTAGGAAAGTTTTCCACAAACAGGAATAATTTCTAACAGCATCCAGCGAAAAATTTCTTCACTGGGGCATATTTATAGTTATTCATTGCATGCCATGTTGCAAAATTGAAGAAAAAATTACAAAATAGCTAATAATCATTATTTATTAAATAATAGCTATATCTATTCCCAAGCAATTAACTAAATCACCTCCTATAGTACATCCAATCTCTTCTGCTACTCTTGAGGCCACAGAAATGGCGGCAATTCGCCTGGGTTGTGTAATACCGATTACTTCTCCATTGCTTGTGAACCCTGACCGATGGAGAAATTGAGGAAGCTGTGTTGTTTTGCCGCTTCCAGTTTCACCCACCACAATTAAGAAATCGTTATCTTCAACAGCTCTAATTAGATCTTTTTCATAATAATGAATAGGAAGCTTAGGCTTGCTTCTTTTTAAGGGAGCTTCGGTATATTTTCTTCGGGTGAAAATTTTCTCCGCCATTTTTATTATTATTTCGGGCTCAAAGCCGCTGACCATCTACTTGTGTGGGGCAATACATACATATCGAATCTCAGACCACTGATTATCCTACAGAAGAAGGCAGTTAGAATACTAACAACTTCTGACTTTTATGCTCATTCTTCTCCCTTATTCAAAAAACTAGAAATTATGAAAGTCATTGATCTAGTTTACTACAGAAATGCTTTGTTTATGCATGACTATTCCAATTCCAAGCTGCCGAATGCTTTCTCTGGCTTTTTTATAAAAGTTATCAAAAAGCACAGTTATAATACAAGACTAGCTTCAAAACAAAGTTATTACCTTCCTCAAATTAAAACAAATTATGGGAAATTTTCTCTCAGATACAAAGGTGCGAAAACATGGAATTCCATCAATGATGAATACAAATACCTCTCTAAATCACTTTTTAAACAGAAAATCAAGACTGATGTCATAAATTCATATTAATCAAGTACTGCTCTCATCTATTATTTCAATTACCTAGCATTGCTGTTATGATATTTGATATTTTTGTTGCATTATTTGTGTTATTTGTAACAATTCTTTTTTTTTTTTTTAATATAATTTTTTGTTACTTATGATTGTCTTGTAACAATATCTTTAATCTGTATCTCACTCTCACAACACTATTTGTAATTTCATACCTGAAAACCACAATGTGCAGGGTACCGGCGTAGTTTGTCTACACCTGTACCTTGTACATGGTCCTTAAAGGCTAGCTGGCTAGACTAGTCAGTTTTACTATTTCCAGCTTAGCCTGTATCTAACATCGAAATTCTGTAAACCTAACTGATGTAGAATTTTTTTTCCTGAGATACTCATTAGTTTGAAGCTGAATTAACCTCTGCGGATTTTAATGGTTCATCTTCCTTTTTCAACCCTTCTCCTACTCTAGGTGCTGAGCTTGTACTGTTGCAGGATTCGTCATCTGCAGGTAATTCTAATAATTTGCATCTTGCTAGTTCGCATCTTACGCTGTAGTTCGTGTATTCAGTTTATCAATTTACTTTTAAACATGTTATACTAAGCGTAATAGGGAGTTTAAGCAACGAGGACGGCTACGCAAACAGCGACGGCACAGAAAAATTACATTTTTAGTTTGCTCTTGACTTCTTTGGTCGGGTCATTAGGGTTTTATTTTCTCCGCTAAAAACTTTGTAAGCAGAAAACAGTTAAATGTTTCTCCATGAAGCCGTATACAAATGGCTGGAATGCATGCTGTTTGTTACTACGACCTTGTAGTCCTGAAAACTTTCACGCTTTAGTTTTAGTGCCTGACAACTACGTACAGGTGCCGAGGTCAGTGCATTCTTGCATTCCAACGTGCAGTTATTGTCTTTACTATTGTTCTTTGCCGTCGTAGTCGGCATCGCCGTCCTCGTTGCGTAAAAGTTCCCTATGAGACGAAAGAACTGCGTTTTGCTTGGAATCCCAAACTTCATATAAGGCCGTTCAAATGCAAAAATTAAAAATAAATGTCAGTTTTCGAAACTATATGATAACTCTAATGGTTTATACTGGGTTCCCCACTCTAATTTTAGTTTGAAATAAACTCATGAAATAGCTGAAAGTTTTTTTTTACACTGAAAACTTTGTTTTATTTTTCAATACTCATCATTCTGCAGTATTTTTAAAAAAACATCAAAGCTAAGTTTAAACGGCTTTTTATAAATTTGTTGAACAAAGATAAAAAGGAAAAATTAGTGTATTTGTTTCTTTGCACTTTTCGGTCAGAGGTGCAGAAACACTCAGTTTGAGTAGAAATTTGCAAGCAAATTCTTCTTTGATACAAACCTCTTTCAAAATTTAATAATTATTTTTTACATGCATAATTTGCAGCTTGCGGTGGAGTTCCTCTGGATATTACGGCAACTAATGGAACTATCAGCACTCCTAACTTTCCCAAAGGTAACTATGGAAACAATGCCAACTGTCAATGGAAGTTAACTGTTCCTTTTGGATTTCGAGTTCAGTTATCTTTTGACACTCCATTTGCGATTGAGTACAACAATCCCTGCCGTTACGACTCTGTGGAGGTTCGAGATGGCCCTAATAACAGCTCATCTTTAATTGGAAAGTATTGTGGAACTCAAATACCACCGACGGCTCTCTCCACTGGCCGCAGCCTCTTCGTCAAGTTTACATCAGATTCGTCAGTCGTTCTTGGAGGTTTCAGAGCTCGCTTTATTGCTGTTGCAGGTAGGGATTAAGGCGCGGGAAAGATCCACATGCCGGAATACAAGATAACTGATTTTGTAATTTTTGTTTAGTAAGTGGGTCAGTTACGTTATTTTAAAATCATTATCATTACAATTTCCTTAGCATGTGATTGGTTTATAAATTGCTGTGTTTTGTACTAACTAATCTGCAATATAGTAATCGGACAGTGTAATCGGACAATTAACTGAAATCGGACACCTGTAATAGGACAATTTCTGGAGCCAATCATTTTAATTTTTTCAGCTAAATCCACCAATCACAACATAGAATGCAATCACTATAGCAACTAAACAACTTTCCCTTCAAAGCAGGGGCATTTTCCAAACCCTTTTTAAAGCCACTTTCAAAGCTTTTTCCATATTTATTTTTTCGGAAATTGTATTTATCATAAATAAAAAATTGCAATTAAAAACTATTTTTCAAACTGCACTTTTTTGCTTTTCGGAAATTGTAATGATTATGATTAATGGTAACAGGACTTCGTGTCGTCCAATTCCGTCTGTTATTATACTCATGATTAACAAATCAGACTCCCGCTTCGCTGTTGTCCCATTTTGTTACTCACTCGTGTGATTACAGATCGAACTGGACTCCAATCAGTCCTATTACCATTATTTATGACTATGTTTACATGTGACTCTTTCAAGCAAAGAGCGCTTATTGAAATATCTTGCTTTAACTGCTGAGTTACTTTAAAATTACAATTCGCAACCCTGTATGTGAAAGCAACTGACTCAATGCTCTCAAACGAAAAGTCCTCTGTTGCGGAGACACGTTTGATTTTCCATTTATGACATTTTATTATATATATATTTTTTAAACAGTTATTTTAAACTCAATCTGCAGACAGTCTTTCGTCTTTTGAGGACTAGCTCATCAGTGTAGCTCAGAGGTTCTTTAAAAACTGAGAAAAATTATTTACCGCTCAGAGAGCAATAAATAAATCTCTCACTTAATCAGTTTTGCTCAGTCATAGAATAATTTTTTTATCTGTTGCCAAAATATATAATATCACGTAAATCTTTTCACAATGAAATAATGAAAACATTTCAGTGTTTTATCCGTTCATGAACATTTTTCATTCAATGCATTTGAAAATGCCGATTCAAACTTCAAAGAGTTTCATGCATTGAATTTTGCTTCAAACGGCGTGCCATATTTGAACAGGGACAGTATATTTATCTCCAAACTTACCAAGAGAAGAACGTCTCTCTTCAATCTACTCAGAATGTAAAATAGAACATTAAAAGCATTCCCTACTTTGTTGACTTGGCTGGCTTACCGGGATGGATTTTGCCTTGAAATATTATATGACAAAATTTTATCAGGTTTCCGAGATTAAAAACTTTCTAAGCATTTTTTCACTACCACTTCTAGGTCCAGATATTACAGCTTTCGAGAAACTCTGTCTGACTTATTTGTTGACTGTTTCCGTCACCATATCTTCTGTCATTTCTCTATATTTGTTATAACTCGCTATGCTTTGGCCGAGATCTTCGTAACCAAACCAGTCCGCTCTGTCATATGAACAAAAAAGAAATTTTTATAAAAGGGTAGAGGTAAGATGAGATCTCGGACAACCAGTTTTCAACCGGGTTCATATGAAGGCCCTAAGGAGAAAGTTAGCTCGGTAAAAGACACGCGCTAGGATTAGCTAACTAGCGTTACACTCACTCTCGATCGCTTTCGATTACTGGATTGTACACGTTTCAATACTCTTCCACTATAGTTGCTCGAGATCTTCTAAGTTTTTAACGAAGTTTTAACATTTGTGATTTGAATTAACATTTATTATTTGTGACTTAATATATTTGCAAATTACTGGGATTTGTAACATTTTGCAATAAAGTCGTAAGCAGACATCCGTGTATTGTTCTATTTTGAGTTGGGATGTATAACAAAACACTTAAATGACTGGCCTCACGGAAAAAATTGAGTTTTGTTTCAGTTTCAACTTCAATGTTCCTTATTTGTTTCACCTCGGGGAACATTGAGGGTCTCGGGGAACATTGAGGGTCTCGGGGAACATTGAGGGTCTCGGGGAACATTGAGGGTCTCGGGGAAACAAAACTCATTGTTTCCCTTGTGGCCAGTCATTAAGTGCTTCTTTGTTCTGTACCAGCTATCAAAGTCCTTTTTTTTCGTACCCTTATTGGACGAGAGGTCATCACGTGAACGTGAACAAGTTTGGCTGCTCCCAGCAACTGAGCGATCAGCGGGCAACAATATGTTATGGACCGGTAATAACAAAACCGGAAGTGAATTGAACTTTCTTACTGAAAATATACAGTAGAAGTTTATCATTGTAATTCAGTGTGATTTCATAGGTTCACAAAACACAGATTTGGATAATAAAACATTTCTTTAAAAGTTACATTTTGTTCTTCTTTGATAGTTGGTGTATAACAAAACGCTTATTGACCTTAACCTCGGGAGACCCGTATGTTTTGTGGTCGCTCGACGGCCATGTTGGCGGTCTCGGGACCACAAAACATACTCTTTCACTTTACAAGGGCAGCAGTAAAGTGTATCGCTCTGACGAAGGGCTAACACTCCAAACGTTACCTTTCATATTTATTTATATATATTATTGGTTAAAAGTACTTATATCGACCTTTATGATTGGAATTGATGTATTTCTTTTACAATATATTTTCAGTCACAACGCAAGCACCTCAACCACCAACTACCGTGAAACCACGACCACCAGGTAAAGTGAACAATCTTTGTTTATTTGTTAAGCACCGATTTAAATAAAACATTTTATAAAAAAAGCTCGGGGAAAACTTGCGTTCAAATAAGGTTTAAGGTCACAGTGTTATATGTATATAGGCCGATTTAGACGGTCCGATTTTTGCCTACAATCATATACTCTTGCGCCATCCTACAACTCGAGCCGTAACGTGTAAATCAAGCCTACAACACGTCTACGACAGACGAGTGCGACACGAAAAGAGTTGTAGGATTCTGAAACATGTTTTAAAATGCCACGACCGACAATCGTAGATGTCGTAGCCAAATAAGGTAAGGAAGATGACGTTATATTACAAGCTGCGAAACCTCCCTTGTGGGGTAGTCTGCGTAATTTTTGTAGCAATGGGGAATGTCAACAAAGATGGAATTGTCGTCAAAAAAGCACAAAGATTCGTTGAAAATAAAATTTACCAATGAGGAAACGCAGAAGTTTATAGATTTGTGGAGCAAAGAGCCAGTTCTCTTTCAGTGCTCACTTTGATAGGATCACTTGATGACTTTTCAGAGTGGGAATAATCAACAGAGTTTTTGACATTTGAGTGCCATTTAGAATGCTTGTTCAAATGATAACCATTATACCAAACTCGAAAATCAAACTAAAACCTGATAAATAATATAGGGTCATAATAATGGAAGATTGGAGAAAGCTAATAAATAATGACAGGAAGTTTTAATTAATGTCTTCAGAACAAGAGTTAAATACCTTACTTTTTAACCCTTTCAGTGCCAGTTGTATTTTTAAATTCTCCCAACCTGAGCCCATACTTTTCATTGAACAAATTTG
>JANCMA020250423.1:0-12648 GCA_024336925.2 Zoanthus solanderi | reverse complement strand
CCGTTAAAACACTTCGACTCATGCGTTAAAATATTTTGCTTACCCGTTAAAACGCTTAGGCTAATGCGTTAAAAAAAATTTCTCACCCGTTAAAACGCTTTGGCTTATGCGTTAAAATATTTTGTGTACCCGTTAAAACGCTTTGGCTTATGCGTTAAAATATTTTGTGTACCCGTTAAAACACTTTGGCAATGCGTTTTAACGCTTCAGATACCCGTTTTCACCCATTATTATGGCGTTATTTTTGACCGTTATAACGGATAGGCATTAGTGTACGTTTTCCCGTGTGACGCCACATATTAATTCCATACTGAACTTTTAAAGGTTTGATTACATAAACTTTTTTTTTGCTTTAACAGAAAATTTAAAACAACTCATAAGAGAAGCAAGAGAAAATGGGATCACTTTCTATTATGCTCTGTCTCCTGGTCTGGATATGGTGTTCTCTAGCCCAAAGGAGGTGTACACACTGAAGAAGAAATTTGAGCAGGTATATGTTGTTTTCATTGTTTGGTAATGTTGGTGTTAATGATGATAACAACATAGAAAGCCATTAAAATGGGTTTGGAGGCCATGTGTAGACATTATATTTACCATAAAAATGGTAAGCCTGAAGAACAGCCATTGACTGTTGTTTAAGGTCTCATCAAGGTAAATTAAAGTAAAATTCTAGATTTATTTAACATGCTTCTCTTAACCCATCTATGCTTGGTAGTTTTAATTTTGTTTGTTGCCTTCTGACATCTAGATATTAGTAAGTATTAGCCATCCCATGGAAACTAATCTGTGTAATTAGATGTGAGTTACAACATGGAAACTAATCTGTGTAATTAGGTGTGAGGTACAACTGTTTCTGTAGAAACACCGATGCAGCATCCCATTTATAAACATTTTACTATTTAGTTTTTCCCATGAGTTTAAAATATTACTTAGTCAATTGAAAAGCTGGTTCCAGCTAACTTCCTTTTGTAAAAGGGATTGAACTAAGATTTGGAGATTAGCATATGTACTCGTTAGATTTTAAATGTACCTTTTAAAAAAAAAAAACTTTGATCAAATCACTGTTTTTATTTAGTGAGTTTTCTGTATTGAATTTTGTATGAAGGGAATTAAATTTGGAGATAAGCACTGGCTCCTTTGGTTACCAGGCTTGTGAAAGGGTTTACAAGCAATTGTCAGTGAGATTTTCAAAGAAAATTTTATTCTCCTTCTACTCCAAAATTTAGGGAGAACCCTGAGTTTATAAATACAGAGTTTTAACAGTGAGGGTCATAGATAGTCCGCAACAGTGGCACACATATATGTAACAACCGTAAATGCCCTCAGCGAACAAGACAGACCTCAACACAATAATCATTACTAACCCTGCTCTTTTTGACAAGTGTGTGGAAATAATCCAAATTGTATCCCAGCCTGTAAAGTGTAAATAATTGTATTTTGTATTGAAGGTACAACAGTTTGGTTGTTCAGCATTTGCATTATTATTTGATGACATTGATCCTGAATTGCGACATCCTGATAGTCAAGTATTCAAGTCATTTGCCGAAGCACAAGTCAAAGTCAGCAATGAAGTTTACTCCTTTCTGGGTCAACCAAAGTTTCTTTTCTGTCCAACAGGTTTGTACTTGTGCTTATAAGCAAATATTTGTTTACATTTTTCCCTTCATTAGCATATGTGTGCCAGTTTCTAATAAGGTTACAAAAACTGATGCACTGTATATTAAAAGTGCTTTGTAAAATAAACCTTTTCTAAAATTATAAGAGTGTTAAGCTTAACATTGTTCCTGTGATCTAATGGAGATTTTACAGAGAATGTATGGCTCATTAACGGTTTTGCCCCCAGCTTTTTTGAGTATTTTAGAACCGCGATATCTTTCTAGAAACAGTTTGTCATCATCTCTTTGTTAGCTTGATAAGCTTTCTTAGGCTTTGGACTAAAATAGTATTTATCTGTGTTGGTTCACTAACTAAAACTGCTTTAGGTGGTAAACTAATGAAACAGATTGTAAACAATGATGTCAGCAAAAATTCACCTATAAGGAAACGGCAGTAGGGTTTAATTCAAGTGCAACTCCTGCCCCTTTCAAACTTTCTATCAGACCATAATTTGAAACATTTCTGCAAAGTTTCTTTTGGTTGATTTTTTATCACAGTCTTTATTATTAGCCTTGTCCTAAAAGGTGAAGTGGTTCACAAATTCTACAATTAATACTTAAGTCTTCTTAGTCCAGAACTCCAAGTGAACAAAAAAGAAAACAAAAAAATAATTGAAGTAAAATTTAGCATCATAAGCCCAAGATGAAAATGATCTTTGGTAGAAAATATGTAGTATATTTTTTATGAATGAATGAAAAAGGTAAATATTCCTCAAAAAGGTTGCTTGACTCACCCTTCAATGAATGAAGAATCTTTACAAACATCAAAATATGGACAGAAGTGGAGAAGGATAGTTTTATAAAGAGACCTTTAGATCTGAGCACAAGTATAGGATTTCAAGACAAGCACACTTTTCCTAGCAACCTTGTTGTTAAAAGGACAACTTTTGCTTGAATTCTTATTTTCTAAACAGTATGTTTGCTTGAATAAGTGTGCAAATGCTTGAAATCTTATTCTCTCAACAGTATGTTTGCTTGAATAAGTGTGCACATACTTGAAATCTTATTCTCTCAACAGTATGTTTGCTTGAATAAGTGTGCACATGCTTGAAATCCTGTACTCATACTCAGATTTAAAGGGCTGTATTATATAATCAGCAGGGAGAACATAGTTTTTAAGTAAAATATTTTTATACCTACAAAAATGCTGTCTTGATTGCTTGTATGTAAAGTCTAGCGCAGCATGCAAAAGCTATTTCAGTCTTCCAAAGAATTAAGTAAATAGTCCATTTTACATGTACTAAACTTTTTTTGTTGTAGAATCTGTGGGTCTTCCCCAAACTTCAGCTTTAAAAGATCTCCCATTTTGTATAAAGTTAATGATACCCCCCCCCCTCCAAGGCCTGCCCCCATCCTAATGAAAAATAGGTAGCCAAAGGCTACATGTGTGGGATACCACAGTAGCACTGGATTGATGAAACACATTTTTAGTCATTCACACTACAACAGCATGCTTGACTAGTTTGTGCTTTTGTCAATCAATTTTTGTGTTTCACTCAACCGATACATAATCTAATCAATCTATCATATTAAATTTTGTTCGTTTTTAATAGTTCTCATCTACCCTGATTGCGGTTGATAACTTCTTGGGCTTATTGGGGCAATTTTTGGTCAGCTTTGGAATGTCTAGCAAGCTAACAGAGGCAGTAGTGCTTGTGTGGGATACTATAGCTATCCAGCACAAAAATGACAAAGACAGCTAATGTAAAATGACAAGCAAATTTAGCTTGCGAACAATATTCACAAATAACTTCATGTACTCAAGAAAAAATTGCACAACATTTGAAACACAATATTTTATTTTGAAAAGACCCTTATGAAGTGAAAACTTAACAAACTAAAGATGTAATTTATTAAAAATGCAACTTGATAGCTTAGCAAGTTCGTTCTTAATTGCACAACATTTAAAAAGGCAACAAAAGTTTTCATCTCTAATGTCAAAAATAAGAATTGATCAAGAAAAGTTTTGGCAAGTAACCAAAGTGATTACTGTCAGATTATATAATTTGAACCAATAACCTTAGAAGTCTGTTTTATTTCAATATTTTTCTAACTACAAATTCACTAACAGAAAAACTCTTATTTGTAAAAGAAACTAGCAATCTCAAAGATACTAAAAAGTCTTGCATATTTTTTTGTTAAGAATATTGTTCAACTCGAGCTGTACCTAGTGTTGAGAACTCAGCGTACCTGAACACGTTAGGAATGGCACTAGATCTTTCTATTGATATTCTCTGGACAGGTAAGTTTTCATTTGCCATTTATAAATTCATTTTGTCGATTTTGTGAATTTTACATGATTTTGAATTTGTGCAATTTGTGTGTGAACCATGCTGTTTCACTTAGCAATCAGGTCGCAGCTGGAGTTATGTACCTGTTGGTCGATCAGACTCTTGATCTGACATGCATTGAGGTGAAGGTACTGTTGTAGTGTTTTCTTTCCTGCCAGCCTTCACATGAAAGCATACTCTATCATTTACTAACTGGAAGCTCCTCAGATATTTTTGTCTCAGCTGGTTCCATAGTGAAGAGTGATGCTGTGAAACCGTGTCGGCAAGTTTGTTAATGCATTGGTCAACATTCAGTGCTACAATAGGCTTTACCTTGTCAGACCATTTGATGATTATGGTCCTTGGCCATACTCGTTGTTGGAAAGATAGAGGTGCATTAATTTAATTTTTTGCTATCAATATTGGTTATAGATCAAAATTTAAATTTTTTATAAATTTGGAACCATCTTATAGTTAATGTTGATTCTTATGCAACAAACAAAATTGCTGACACAGGTTTTAAAATTAAAATTCCCTTTAAAGGTTTTAAAGATATTAACCAACTCATTTGGCAACCAAAAATGACAAAAACACCAGTATAGAAGCAGATGAAAGTCATTTGCTGCAATGTGGTAAGACAGGATTCTAAGATATTTTGAAGAGAAAATTTCCTGTCTTTGGTCACGTTTTTAGCTGTTTCCTACCAAGCTTGAAGTTTGTATTGTTGGCTGGGCAGAATTTGAAGACAAAAGTCAGAAACACAGTGCAGTAATGATTTTTCAGTCTACTAAATATAAAATTAATACCAGTACCTTGTTGCAAGATTTTTCTTCTTAAACCTCTCATCAGCTCCAGAGATTTTAGTATTTGGCTTAAAAGAGCCAGTCATTATTTTTTGAAAAAAAATATGGTTCCCACAATGACCAAAAAGTAAAGTTTTGAGAAGAACAAGCGAGCAACAAGGCCTGACATAGGTTCTTCTTCATTCCAGGTTAGGTTTCCATTTATGTTCTTTTGTCAAGAAATGCCTTGATTTTTCTCCTTTCAGTTATGTTTTTTGAAATGTACTTACTTAGTTCAAAAACGTAATTGTTCAGTATTATTGTTGTTTATATGAGTCAAAAGATATTTTAATCATGTCTTCAAGGTCCTCTCAATGCCTCTTTCATTCACACAGTGACCTCTGCCTAGAGCCCTTCATTTTTGAAACCGTCATTGGCTGTATTTTTTGTTTGAAACAAAAGATATTGTTAGTAGCTTTATCTTGTGCTCTTAAACAAAAGATATTTCTATATGAATCAGTAAGCATTATACAATGTAATGACCCAGTATTAACCCCCATAACCTTTCAAAATACCATATACCCCTACTCCTCTCTTCAATGTAAGATTTATGATCTTGAGTTTTTTTAACCTTAATTATAATAAAGTGTCAGATGTTAAATTGTTTTAAAATTGTTGGTTCCAGTCAATGACATAAACCACTGACAACTGTTGCCCTTGATAAGCTCATATTTACTTTGTTTGATTTTGTTTCTGCATAGACAAAAGTTCACTTTCAGCAGCTTTTATTTAATTTTTTTTACCGTTATGCATATAAACATAAAACCAATTTATACAAGAAATATTTATATGCTGAAAACATAATTCTCTCTTCCCTGTTCTCTCCTTGAAGAAATTTAAACACATCCACCCAGAATAGCTGCTTTTCAGAGAGTGCTTTGCAATTTCATGTCCTGGGTTAATACTGGGAATTTAATTCGTGGATAATTAAAAGAGAAAGACATTGTATGCTTTAATTTTCAGGGTACTCGTCTCAAGTAAGGGTATGTTTTCTTGTTTGTGTGTATACCAGATTGGAGTTGTTCCACTCCCTGTAAAAAAGAGCTCATGTCAAGGCCAATTTGTGCAGCACAAATGGAAAAATTATGAATCACAAGTTTGCCTCTACATGAGTTAGTTTTTGCAGGTTGTGAATTGTAATAATTTGTTTGGTTTTTTTTTGTTTGGCATCATGTTTCTAAATTTTCATGCATGTTTTGATCTTTTTCCAATAAGTAGCCAGCATGGAAAAAAATAAAAAAAATTTCATTGAACAAGATGATCATTAGTTGTGGAAGTGCCATAATAATATTTCTTACTATTAAAATGCCAAGGGGGTGTGGAAAATGAAGGGCTTGGCTTAGTGTGTAAAACAAGAACCCTGATGTAATAACAATTTTTAATTTTGTACTCTTCAAGTCTTTTCTAATTTGCTTGATTCCAGATGAATCTGATAAAAGAGAAGCTATATTAAATATTTTGAAATAACTGATTGAGCTCTGTGGTTTAACATATATGCATTGAGAGGCAGAAAAGGTAGACTTGACTCAAGTTAAATATTGGTGACTTAATTTGGAATTGCTAATATAAACTTATATGATTTCTTGATGTTTGGCTTCATAGAGCATGTTGGGATACAGAGTCCATGAGTTGGTTAGTTTCTTTGGACAAAATCAAAACCAAAATTTGATCATTTTTCTGCTGGCTAACTGGAAGGAAAAGACTAGACTATGTGTTGTGTGTTAAGTGTGCCACTACTGTCCTTTGCTGAGCACGTTTCACCAACATAACTTGATGATTTCTTTTAGGTCCAAAAGTTATTTCTCAAGTTATCACACCACATACCATTCAGGTGTTAACAAAAGTGTTGAGACGAAAACCTGTTATATGGGATAATATTCATGCAAATGATTACGACCATCGACGAGTCTTTCTTGGACCCTACGATGGTAGGCCGTCACAGTTACACCCACTACTAAATGGTGTTCTCACTAATCCAAACTGTGAGTTTGAAAGTAACTTTATTCCAATTCATACTTTTGCAACTTGGACAAAGTTTGCTAAAAATGCATTTAAAGCTGCTTCAGATGAACCAATGAGTTTGGATCAAGAAGCAGAGAAACAAACTGAAAAGGGGAATAACAATCCCGATGAGCTGACTGCTGAACCAATGGACGCTGAACCAGAAGCGAATCTCACTGACACTAAAGAGTGTGCAGAAGGAGACCTGTCAGTTGAAAACAAATGTGACAACAAGAACAGTGAAGAAAGCTCCTTAGATATTAAAGATGTTCCAATGGAGTCTGAAGCAGTTTCAATCCCAGAGTCTAAAGTTTCAAAAATATTGAAGGTGTATGACCCACAAGATGCTCTCTTGGAAGCTGTGAAAGCTTGGCTTCTGGAATTCTCAAAAGTGAAAGTTACTTCATCACGGTTCTATGCAAAGAGTGGGGCCTTTGTACCAGCCCCACTCCCACCAGCAGCAGTTCAGACTTATGCAGCAATGCCAATGGCAACTGTAACCACAAGTTCTCTTGGAGGACCAGTTTGCAGCCCAAAGGCCTCTCGGCCACCTTCTGCTACCCAGGTAGCAAAGGAAAATAGCCGACGTAAAATGAGAAAGTCTCCGTCTCCCCCTCCAGGTAGGGAGTGTTTTGCATGATTCATGAATTGCTGTAGATTTTAGTTTCATTCTGCAAAATTCAGGGCTGTGAAAGATGTCATCATCAGGATATCTAAAAACAAAAACTAAATAACCCCTGATGTGCAGTATCTGATTGCTTGATAATTTTTGTTTTCTTGAAAAAGACCAACTTGTCTAATGTAAACATCAAACCTTGAGCTTCTCCTCTACCGTTAATTGAGTGAAAAACTCAAGTTTCTTTACATTACCTCTTGTTTCTTGCTGCACCATCAGTTGCTCAGTCACTCACACTCATATCCAGCACTTCTAACCAAGGTGCTTCCAGGAAGTTATATTTTAAGAATATTAACTTGAAGTTTTAATTGTTATTATATAGGAAAAGCTGATATTAAAGTTCCGAAGAGTGAAGATGAAATTCCCATGGAAGTTGGCACAGAGCCAGCAACCAAACGTGTAGACAAGGAAACAGAAACTAAAGCCTTGTGCAAGCTTACAGTGGATGACCTTCTATTGCTTGTCGATCTTTTTTACTTGCCATACCACCATGGAACCAGAGCAAAAAATCTCATTGCAGAATTTAAATGGTTAAAGAATAGTGCAATTAAAGAAGACACTGAAGCATTTCAAGAGTTAACGGAACAAGAGCAGAAAGCCAAGGTACTGTACTCTAAAAACGGCATACATCTGAACCTCAGTCTTACATGCAATTGGAGGGGCTTATTTCAGATGAACACTCTCATTGTTTTGAATCATTATCAATTTGTTACCAATAAATCACTGTAATTGAATAATTGTTGATTGCATTTACATTAGAAGTTGAAAAATTATTAAAAAAGAAAAAAGTCTAAGCCAGTTATTAGACTGTGATAAAATACAGTGGGCATTTGAAAATTTGAGGGAAATGTAGAAAACACAAGTCACAGGTGAGTGTCTTCTACATTTTGTGAGTTTTCTCATTTGCCCGGAGTGTTTTATCACACTGCTTATGCATCTTCATTTGCTTTAAAATATAGATTCTATATATACATCAAACACTTTTTTTATACTCTTGATAGGAAAAAAATAGGGCGGGCATGGTTGATGCAGTTGGTAAGATCTCTGCTTTTGATCCTCAATCCTGGTTTAGAATTTTTATCTATAATAATTATTGCTGTATATACTATACAGAACGTTACTTGGACTCAGGAAGATGTGAATTCCTCATCCTTATAATATTGAAGATCTTTCACTTAATCACTTTTTCTCTCTCGTGAAAAATAGTTTCATTACTCTAGGATAGAATATTTGTATCTCTATGAACCGATTTGATATCCTTTATTCATGACAGCGATGATGAACATTTTATTTGAAAATTCAACCTGTGATTACAAATATATACGCTATCCTGAGCTGTCAACATTTTGAAATAAATTTTATAATATACACTTGATGACTGCTCACGAGGGAAACATCTTTTGTTTCCTGAGAATCTCGATGTTTCTCTAGACGAAGTCAATGGAAACATTGAGATTTTGAGTGAAACAGAACAGATTTTTCTCGATGGAGCAGTCATTAAGTGTTAATTTTGTTTTATAGCATAAACAAAATAAAACTTCAATGATCAAATTTTCCTGCTCTCAGACGTGACGCGTGATAGCAGCGTTTACCAGTTGTCAACAATCAATTTTTCAAGATGTTAACCAGCCTGGGAACATTGATTTGAAGTCATCCACGTGACCTCAATTTAGCCAATGAGTGCACGCATTTGAAAATAAACTAGCTATTAAAATAACAGTCAGAGATATTTTATTGTATGTGTCAAACAGCTTGTTAAATGTCTTACTCAATACTGTTTCTGTGTTGTTCAGGTATCAGAATGGGCAGATCGAGCAGATAAATTTCATCTCCAGTGTACCAGTGTATCAGACATGTTTGTAAGACTGGCTGAGACACCCAACCGAGCCTTGTTGTATGACCTTTATCCATATGTTTGGGATGTTAAGGAAATTGTGTTGCTTCTAGACACATTCATCACTTGGCTCGGTTCAAAGAGTAAAAAGAAGAAACAAAAATCTGGCTTTTATCCTCAAGACCCTGAACCTTGGGTTTTTAGAGGAGGTATTTGTGCTGATTTGCAGGTTTGTATTATACGCTAGGAGAGTTTGCATCAATTTTTTCTCGAATCTCTCATGATCATAACCCTTTAACTTGAATAAATACAACAACGTTTTAGAAAGGCATGCTTCGGCATGCTTATGCCATCATCATCATTACAACTCATCAATTGTAACTCATTCATTCTGTTAAACTGACGATGACATAAGCATGCAGAAACATGTCTTTCAAAAACGTTGTTGTATTAAATTTTATTCGAGTTATATATCTTTTTCGCTACTCTCAAGACCTTTTGGAAACATAACCCTTTAACTGCTGAAGGCCATGCACGCGATCTCCTATCTTCCTGGAGCAAAATGGCAGTATCATGTGTGTTTTCAACTCAAAATCAAAACATACACAGGAAAAATTACCAATTGCCAAATATTGATTTTTTAAATTTGTAATTTTCTAGTTCAAAATAATTCAAAATAACTCTACATTATGCTGTGGAAACTCAGATTTATAAAATGATTACAAGTTTCTTCCATTTTCCTATAAAACTACACTAAAAATAAATGAGCAAAATACTTCAAAACTAAAGACTAAACACATATAAAATGTGAGTAAAAATTACAGTTTATTCTAATTCAATATTTTTATTAAAAAGTAAAGTATAACAAATGTAAATTTATTTATGCATGACTTCATTCAAATTTTTTTCAATCTCGCTATGTTGATTTCTTGATTTCTTAAATTTGGCAATGTAGAACAAATCCAACATTTTGTTTCATTTTTTTTTTTTTTTTTGGTTTAGAAACTTCTATTTGTAGAAAACATAAAATAGAGATGTAACATTAAGTATAAGTACAGTTTCTGTAACAACTCTGGCTTTTTAGAAGTGGCATTCTTGATCTTTCTTGCTTATAGAAACAGCTTGTTCGCTTCTTTTAATCCAAACAATATTTTCTCTTTTACCAAATAATAGGAAGCCTTGTTCATAAATAAAGACATAAAACACAGAGTGTAATAATTATTTGAAGTTTCACCTTGAAATTCTGAAAATAATAATAAGGTGAATGCACGCGCATGACACGGTGTTTTGACTTTCGCATGCTTTAACCTAACACATTTACCTTCGTTTATGCGCATAAAAACAATTGATTTTAACCCTTTCAGTCCCAGTCAGTTATTAACACCAAAATTCTCCTTAAATAACACATACAAATAAAGACATTGGGTAATGAGAATGTGGGAATTGATCAAACAAAGAAAACTACTAAAAATTAAAAGATTAAATTCTCTTAAACTTGTTCAGTGGAAAGTATGGGCTCAAGTTGGGAGAATTTAACAATACAACTGGGACTGAAAGGGTTAAAGAACGTGCATCTGGCCTTTGTCTGCATTTGGTTGACACGATAGATAGAGTAGGGTAGTATAACATGGTTGATTCTTTGTTTTTTAACATGGTTGGACAACATGGTTGTTTCTTTGTTTCATAAATCAAGGCTTGTTAAAACACAACTTACCAGGTTTCTTCACTGCAAGAAACATTGGTTGCTTTTATCGTATGTTTTCTCACCGAGTAAGTCCGGTTTTGATCATTTTTTCGTAAGTAAGCCCCAAAAACATTACGATTCAAATGTTCAAACCACTTTTCCACCTACTTCGTTGCAGCTCGCTTTCAGTCTTGAAGAAACTCGCAGATAAAGCTTTCACGGTCCGCTTTCACTATATAGTTAAGTAGCATAATTTAAAAAGCCTGTTCTTTTCGATTTTTTTGGACAGTATTTGCTACCTATATCTTTTAACTCGCCTACATTTGCAAACAATCTTGCATAAACCAACTCACTCGTGTAGAAAATTATTCAAATACCACATCTCTCTGTTAAACTGTGTTAGAAACTTGTTTTGTTTTAATTAATTCTCCCAACTTAATCAAGGGAAATAGAATTTCCTGAGTTTGAGTTGTGAATGGTCGTAGGAGATGAGAGTTAACATCAAAGTTTCTTTAGATATTACAACAATAATAACAACATTTGGGATTTACAATTTTCAGATATAAATTTCAACGAAAGTCATTTATATGCGATTAAAAAAGTGTTATCTTCCAAACACCTTTTCTGTGAAAAAGCCAAATCTAACCGAATTCTCGTGGAAATTTTGCTCGACCCTTTTATGATCATCTCACATGATGGACGGTTAAATGGTGTTTATTTAAAAAAACAAGGTTGCAAATACAAATCCTTTTAGTGTTAATGTGTGCAAAGTCGTAAAGGAATGGTTTTAAACATGCTGCTTTGTTTTGAGCATGCGAAGGAAAACAATGCCTTTCTAACTAACAGTTTTACAGGTAGATAAATTTTACACCGTGGTGAATATTTGAGAATTTTTTTCTTTTTTTTAAACTGACGTTTCTGACAGTAGTACTTCGTCGAAGTGAATTACCCCGACGAAGGACTACAGTTTCTATAGAAAACTGTTTCTATAGAAACACCGATGCAGCATTCCATTCATGACCTTTCTGACTAACAAGGAAAGTCTCACCGTGCTACATCACACTTGTAGTGCGCATGCGTTCACCTTATTCACTGTTTTTCCATAGAGGGTCACAGTTGTCATTTAGACCCGTGGTATAATTTCGCTGTTTTTTCCTCTTTAGACTTGCTTTCAACATAGGCCTAATTTCCTTTCCATGCCGAGCAATGCTCTAAGTAGATTTATGTTTACCCACTGCCCTTGTACCTGGCAGCTATTTAGGTTATGAGATATAGTTTTCCATCAACTAAACCTCCGATAACAAAGATAATTATTATTATTTAGAATTTATTTATATATCTGACTAGTTTAAAGTAACTCAACTGTTATGTTATATCTTAGCGCTTACTTCCTCTTGATGGCGGTCATGAGTTGTTCTCCTTAAGAGCTCCTGATGTACCAACAATGTGTGTATACACAATTAGACCGTACCAGCCTTCAGATGAGGTAAGTCATTACCACATAGATCAGTTGAACTTATCATTTAATACAATAATCTGTATTTATTGACAACGAGCAACCGAGGCGTCAGAATTATTAACTTGTCTGCTCAGCTAGAAGTGTAAGGTTAGGTAACAATAGGCTGGTTGTTGCAGCCAATCACAGAGCAGGGTATCAGTCTTGTGACCAGATAACGTCATTGGCGA
>JANCMA020250320.1:0-12648 GCA_024336925.2 Zoanthus solanderi | reverse complement strand
TATTTTACACCGTAATGTCCTGTCAATCTTGTGCGTCCCAGGGACGCATTGCATTTCATTTTTTGCGTCCCAAATTATTTTTTTGCGTAAAATACGCAATATTTTGCGTTAATGAAAACCCTGGTTAACGGTAAGTATCATATAGCTGTAAATTTTGACGGAGGCACTTACTGAAATCTAATTATTTCTATGCTAGGTTTACTTGGTGCTTGTGCAATCGTTACCATAAAACAAGGATTGCTTAAGTTGGTAAGTTAAATTTGTGTCAGTAATGAATGAACTTCATCTTTAAATTTAAGCATCTAAAATCATGATAAATAGTAATCGTTATTTCTTAAACATCCCCATCTTCAAAATTAAACCTGTGCTTGCTGTTTTTATGTTTTTAATTTTTTTGGTTTAGTTGACAATTTTTTATTTATATTGTATTATATGATTGTATAACAATTGTTTTGTTAGTAAAATTTTACAGCACTAATAAATACGTTCTATCTTTGGCAACTTGACTACAAATTCTAAACTGCTGGTTGGAAAAAATTAATGGTAAACAACATTCACAGAGGAAGAAACAGTATTTTTGTTTAATAGTATATAAGTTTGTGTTGCCATTAATTTCACGATTTGCTGTTAAAATGTTTATAGCAAAAAATGTTTACAATGAACGTGTAATAATCACAAGAACTTATACTTTGCCTTTATCGACCTTGAATAGGCCTTTGATTGTTTCCCAAAAGAGGTTCTTTGGTGGGACATGATCGAGGTATTTAGGTGTACCGGAATGGCTAGTTAGTACAATTTAGGCAATGTGTGTCAAGGAATTGAGTCCATATTAGCAATTCTTACAGTGACAGCGTCTATGTCCAGGTTGGAGCTAACCCCTCAAGGCTCACTGTTATAATTAAGCCCACTTCTGTTTATTATTGTCCTGGAGGCCTTATCTCGTACATTCAGGACTGGCTGTTTGTAGGAACTCCTATATGCTGATGATATAGCTTTTGACATTGGATACCCTGGATAAGCTAATGGAGAAATTTTGTCTTTAGAAAACTGGAACAGAGTCAGAGGTTTTGCGTGTGAACATGGGCAAAACTAAGGTGATGGTTTCTGGCTTACAGCTTGGTGTACTGAGAGACTCTGGCAAGTACCCATGTGGTGTCTGCAGAAAGGGAGTTGCAAGTAATTCCATCTACGTACTGCCATGGTTGTTCCCATTGGGTTAATAAAAGATAACTAGCATTCGTGACAAACTAGCCCCATATCCTACATTCAGATGCAGCAGATGTCTCATCCAATTGATGACAGACCTTATGACCATGTGGTATTTGATGGTCATGCACACACTGAAGATTGTGGACTCCTTTTGCTATCTGGGGGACACCATCTCTGCTGTTGGTGGATGCGGGCTTGAAACAATTACAGGAGTGAGAATTTCATGAGTTATCATTCAGGATCTGTCATTGGCAACCTGAGGAAGAATCTATAATAGTTATGTCAGGAGTACGATGATGTATGTAAGTGAATGCGGCCTTTTACGACGGCAGCGAAACGAGTGCTCAGTGTTACAATGATGCTTTTTGCAAGAAGCTCGCCTTAATAGATTTGGAAGCAGCTCTCTGTTTTAGACGCCTGAGATAGTTTGGTCATGTGACCCGTAGTCCTGAGTGGCTCAACAGCACCGCCCGTCTTTGAGTAGATGGAAGAGGGGCAGACCTCACAAAACTTGTCAGTGACGACATGAGGCTCTGTGGCCCAAAAATGAAGATGCCCTAAATAGAGTAAAGTGGAGGGCAACCATGTGACGTCATACCCACATTTAGTGGATATCGACATGAAATAGATGATGATGATAATGATGATGAAGATGTTATTTAAATATTTGTAAGGTCTTTGGTAAAAACGTAGCTTCCATGAATACATTAGTAAAATGGGTAGCAGGTTCTGCCGGGAGCTTAAAACCTATGACCTTCAATGGCACACCACATGTTTTAGAAACGTTTCATAATTTAACGATTACCCATAAACATTCTGAGTGTAAAGCTAAAATTTTTGTGGTCCTGTTATGTTTTATTAACCAATATCTAACCATTAGGTATTTTAAGAGTTTTTAATCCCTCCCCCAACCAAGGAGTAAAAGTTTATGTAGTAGGTTAAATGTTTGTCAAATAAAACAAATTTTAATTGTTTTTAATCCACAGTATTTTGGTCTTGTGTTTACAATGTTCGTGGCTGAATTGGCCATTGCTATTTATATTTACCTGGAAAGAGATAAGGTAGGACATTATAATTATAAACCATGCATATAGTGTGATCTTATTAGTGTTGTTATTTTCATGCATCACTATATATACCATCATCACCATTTGTCACCATGACCTTGATCATCACCATTACCACATTATCACCATCACCATAACCATTAGCATCACTATGACCATTATCATCACTATGACCATTATTATCACCGTGGCCATCATCATCATCCCCATGACCATCACATTACCATTGTGAATCGTCACCATGACCATCATCATTATCACGACCATCATCATCACCATGACCATCATCATCATCCCCATGACTATCATCATCATCATCATTATCATCGTGAATCGTCACCATGACCATTATGACCATCATCATCACCATGACTATTATCATTATCACAATGAGCATTATCACAATGACCATTATCACAGTGACCATCATCACTGTGACCACTATGACCATCATCACCATAACCATCATCATTATCATGACCATCATCATCACGACCATCATCATCACCATGACCATTATCATCATCACCATGACCATTATCATCATGACCATCATCATCAGTATGACCATCATCATGACCATCATCATCATCATGACCATCATTATCACGACCATCATCATCACCATGACCATTATCATCATCACCATGACCATTATCATCATCACCATGACCATTATCATCATCACCATGACCATCATCATCATGATCATCATCATGACCATCATTATCAGTATGACCATCATGTGGATTAGTTATAGGCATCTTTGAACAGACAAGGAGAAAGTTGTAACATGATATATCTTATGTGGCCTTCATCTTTGGCACTTCGAGAGCTGACTGTGTTTAGTTTTCAGAGTCTTACAGAATAACAGTAATGCTTTGATCCTTCTCTATTTTATGAATAGATATTCTTTAATAACAGGCATAAAGCACTAGAAGGAATGCTGGGGGCCGTTTGGATGGGAAAAAGTCTTATTGTGGTGAGAAGACAGCCCTGATATTGAATGGAATATATGCAAATGCGTGTCCCATGATTTTTAACAAATAACGGAATCACTTAATATGAATTCATCAATAATTCTTTGATAATCAATTAGCATAATTTGCAGTAAGAATGCAGATAGATCATGATTATGAGCTGCATGCTGTTTAAATTAGGAAAATTTGAAGCAATATTTAATAAAAATGTTTATTAAGAATAATTATCGTTCCAGATTTAAGCATTTTTCCCTTGTTTTCCCGGTTTTCCCCTGTAATGTAAACGCCCTGCCAATAGATATCATGCTGAAGTACTAAAAAGGGGTAGTGTTAATTAAAGTCTAAACCTACTTTGGCGTAGCAAGGCATCAGCATTTCACCTAGAGAATATAAGTTTTATTTTAAAATTGTTGCAGATTCCATCATTTATTCGGACTAACTGGAACAGCACAACAGATGGTATAAGGATATTGATTCAGGATAAGGTAAATTTGATCAACTGATGAGACTTGGTTACACCATGGAATAATAGGCAGTTATAAACTTCAGGGTTAATAGATATCTAGGTGCAAATTATTATGGTATATATAGGTTAGGTAACATGTTGGTACATTAATAAGAAGATATATCTATGGTAGAAAAAGGCTGGGTTGAAATATAGGCAAGAAGATAAGTGTATAGATAATTATGAAGGTAGGTGTACCTAGAAGGGTATCATCAATCATCATAAATCCAATTTTGATCCGGGTTTATCCCCGTAATCGGGGTCGGCCGGATTTACCCCACTTTGGCAGCAATCTCTCCAACTCCAACTCTCCATCACGTTCGATTCATGGCATCCATTTTCTCTAAATCAAAACTCTTGCTCTCCTTTTCCACTTGCGTCTTCCACGTCTTCTTTGGTCGTCCTCGCTTTCTCTTGCCCTTCACTTCAAACTCCAACGATTTTCTGAAAACATGCCCATCATCCCTCCTCAACACATGCCCGTACCATCTCACTCCATTCGCCTTTGCCATCTAAACCACTGTTTCCTTCAGTCCCAACATCCCATTAGGTCCTCTGTCCTCTTTTTCTCCATCAGTTTTGCACCACACATTGCTCTCACCATTGCTCTCTCGGTTCTTCTCAAAATTGCCATTTCATTTTACCTCAAACACCATGTTTCACTAACATCGCCAATCTTACACAACTCCGATAAACCATTCCTTTCGTCTTAAGCGAAAAAGTTTTTGAGTTCAGCAACTCTCCACATTTCTTGAACTTCACCCACCCAATTCTTGCTCTTGCTGTCACAGCTGCCTCGCAACCACCACTTGCATTCACCCTAACCCCAAAATAACAGAAACCTTCCTTTGTTTCCACTTTTTCAAACAACTCCTCCACCGGTTCTACTAATTCATCCACTTGCTTCTTGCACCTTCCACACACAAAATCTCTTCCCACCTCAGGGTCACCCTCTTTACTTTCCCACATTTTTTATGGATCCACTTCCCGCATTTCACACACAACAATGAATTTGCCATTACTCCCTTCCCACAAATACCACATGGATCTACCTTACTTACAGACACTTCACCTTCTGCCCCACTACCACTTTCGTCTTCCCGAGGTTCACCTTTAGCCCCTTGCTCTCGAATGCCTCCTTCCATTTCTAGAACTTCTCCCTCAGTTCCTCATCGTTTCACCCATCAGAACCAAGTCATCCGCGTACAACATCTCACTCATCAAACCATTTCTCACATTCTCCGTAACCACGTCAACCACAATCACAAACACGGATCCCTGGTGCACACCAACTTTCACCTCAAACTCATTCTGACAACTCTAGTCCAACTCTGACTCTTGTCTTTGCACTTTTATACAAACTCATCACTGCTCTTACCATTAACTCTGGTATACCTCTCTTTCTCATTTCCCACTACAATAACTTCCTTGGGACCTGTCAAATGCCTTCTGCAGGTCAACGAAGCACATATATAATTTAATAATTTTTAGAAGAAAGTTTTTTTTGTACATTACCTTGAAAATGAGGAAGGTAATAGCCGATGCAATACAGGCGCCATTTATCAATGCATTGACCGTCGATTGCCACTTTCCAAACACTATGCTGGCCTGTAATTAGTCATATACGGTTTCAGCAAGATGTTTATTTTATCAGCTGCATTTATAACAACTTAGTAAGTAAACCTTTAAAAGTAAATAAAATACTTTATTTAATGCTAGTTGCGAAGGAAGTGGTTGCCCATTCTTCCTAGCCAGAGGCTAATGTTTAATCGCTCAACGGATCAGATCTTGGCGTGAACGTTGAATTTGTGGAGGCCGGAAAACAGGAGTACCCAGAGAAAAACCCTCGGAGTCAGATTGAGATCCACAAATCTCAGCCCATGTGCAGAGTCCAGGACTCGATCCCAGGTTGCAGAGGTGGGAGGTGCAACAGATGACCACTACGCAAACCTGACTCCCCAAAAGTACACAGCAACAGTTCCAGTATATTTTCAAATAGATATATCTGAACAGACATAATTTATAGATAAATGCATACACCTACTTAATTTATGAAGTGTTAAATGAGGCACCAAAGTAAAGAAGCATGACTGGAAGCAGTTACCGTTTAGACTTGATAGTCTTAAAGTAAACAAAAATGCAGCCTAAACTAGTAGTTAAGATTGCCATGCTTGCTTGCTTGATTCTTTTTCTTTATGAAAGGCAAAGTTTTTTTTTGACCAAACTATCACAGGACAAAGACGTTGACAAATGATGATGATGTCAATTTTAGTCTAGATCTTCGTTGTTTTGTTGGAACATGTGACAAAATTATTTACTAGGCTGCTTTTCCATTATAAATAAAAAATCTGTTCTTTACTGATCAGAAATCTCTCAACCTTCACGAGGCAGCTAAAACTATTAACCTACAGTGTATATGGAACTGCATGTCATCGGAATTTCTGCCCGAAGCGTAAAATCGATTGACAGTAAGGTTAGAATCTTGTTTTGATAGTGTATAAGTAAACTGATAACGATGGTTGAATTTTACTTGATTGTATACTTTCATTTGGCTCCTTTAAGCTAAATGTTGAGTATACTTCAGGTCTATTTACTAAAGTAGTATGAGCACAGCTAATATGAAAGGCAAAAGAAAAAAAAGCTAATAATAAAAACTGCTTAGGCGAGAGACTTTACCAAGAAAGCCATACTTTCAACTGAGAATCATCTAAGTAATAAATAGAAGGCCAAATTAGAGAAACAGAAAGGTTTTAGAAGCATAAAAAATCGTTAAACATGCAATTAACCAAGAGGATGGAATTCATTAATGTGGTAAATATTTGAGCAATCTTTACACAAATTGGCACTTTGTATACTTTGCATTTTATGAACATAGTGTTTTCTAGTTGTTTTTTATCATTCCCTCTGATGATAAATGAGGAGGCTAGTTGAAACTTCAGATGATGATGATAATGGTGATGATCATGGTGGTGATGATCATGTGGTAATGATGGTGATGACAACAACGTTGTGACAGTGATGGTGATAAGATGGTGATAGTGATGCAATAAGATAGTGATGGTAATGGTGATGACAATAAGATGGTGATGGTGATAATAAGATGATGGTAATAAAAATATTAGGAGGATAGTCATAATGATGGTGAGAATGATGATTATAGTGATAGTATTGATGATAATAGTATAGATGGTGATGGCAATAAAGATGCCAATGATAATTATATAGACAATATCAGGGCCTCGTTTTTGAGGAGCGTGAGTGCGATCGCACTCCTTCGCACTCCTCAAAATTTTCCCAGGAGGGCACTTTTTAGCACGCCTAGGCAATTAGCAGGTCAACTGATAAATAGTTCGAAAGCAAAATATCAATTTTAAAACAAATCTGTGGAGCCGTTAATGATCACTCTCGATCTTTTTCGGACTGAAAAGTAGTTTGGAATAAACAAGATTTCAAGGTTCAAAGCCGTCGCTTGAATTACCGTTATGCACGATTGGAAATTGTTACATTACTTTTAGAGTAGAAGTTTGAGGAGTGCGATTAGCATGCCTGGGCAACCCCAGGAGGGTAATTCGTAGCACACCTAGCATTTTCAAAAACGAGGCCCTGCAATATTGTTGAAAAATAACGATAATGATAGAGGAAAACAATGATGATATGGACAGCCATAAAGCTGATGACAATGTGATTTAAATGATGAGGCAAAAACTATTATAAAAACTATGTTAATAAAAAACAAATTGTGATGAATGTTGTCTCAGCAAAAGAAAGGAAATTTTTCTTGCCAACAGCAATGCAATTTCTACCAATGATTCAGTTATCCGTTCCTGTTTTAACAATGAAACTACTTCTTAAATTTAATGAAATGAAAATACAGCATGCATAATTCTTACCTGACATGCACAGAAGAAGAGGGCTGTTCCTGCAGTTTGACAGAGGAGTGCAGCTGGGAAAAGCAAATTCGAAGTTTCTGCAGAAAAATTTAACTTTCAAAATCATCTGCTTTCAATTTTTAGGTTTCATCTACGACTATGACTAAGGCCAAGTTTCTTTTAATATTAACACTACGTTAAAGTAAACTAACTTCATGTTTTTTCTCTTTCAAGTGTCCAACTTTACCCTAACAGATTTTACTACATAATTTTCCAGTCAAGTGAAAAGTTTAACTTGTAACCATTTTCTGAGGAAATGCTTTGCAATTAGCCCTGCAGTTCGAGGTTGCTAATGGGGTTTCTTTTGCCTTCTACCTTCCTCTTCTAGCAAACTTTTACCGATTAAAACGTACAAAAATTCACCAAAACTGTAGCTGTGCATTATCTACAATAACAAGAAGACGCTGCAAGTGTTTCAATGGATTTATTTCCAAATTATACCAAAATAAATAAGAATGTATTTTTCGAGGCTGGGAAAGATTCGTATGATGAAAGAAAGAATAAGTATGTTTTAATCTTCCCCAGTAATGTTGCTATAAAAAGCTGGGTATTTTACTCTTAACATTCAAAGAGTTATTTCATTCTAACAACAGACTATTCACATTTTCAACAACAACAAATGCAGGAAAGCCATTTATGTAAGGCTGAATATTGAAAAATGAATTAAAACTTTAGGTTCATGCAAGAAAACAATAAGCAATTTAAAAAAGACAATGACTATTCGTACGCTACCCATTCATACAGGAATCTGAAATTTCCTTAAATTCACTTCGTTTATGAATGAAATTATATCGAACGTATTTAAAAAGTTTTGAATAGCTTACTAGACATAAAAAATTATCTATATCGAACGTAGTTTATCGTGGATCTAAACCAACAACAACAAACTTTATCATTAGCAGCAGCGGAGTATTTCAACGATAACTGGTGAAAATTTGGATTGCTGTACGAATAGCAAATTGCAGTTGGCCATACAGGAGTATCAGAATTCAGGCATGGTGCCACGTTTTCAAAAGTGGGGGGGGGCTAAATCAGGGAGTGATTGAGGGGGCTGTAAGCCCCAAATGATGTTCGCCTTTAGAACTTTTTAAGAGGAAAAGTAGGGACTGCTCGTAGTCTAACATTGAAAATAATTCTTATGGTTGGTTTACACTGTGTGAGTTATGGATCTAAACAATATATTTGATGAAAAATAAACAGTAGCTTGCGATTTGACGCTTGCAATTACGTTATGCAAAAACAAAAAGCAAAAAAAAATTTTTGCTCTGCAAAAAAGCGCCGTGCCTGTTTAGTTTAGAGATAAACTCAGTAAAACTAGTTGCAATCTGAATTTCAGGACTGAGGGAATGAAATGATTTGGGACCTAGAAATCGAAAAGAGAATTTTCTTAGATTTGTCCTGCAGTAGGGCAAATGCAAAGATTCTTATTTCTAATGTTGTAGAGGTGTATGTCACTATTAAGTAAGAACATGTCCCTGAAACCTTCTGGAAAAGGCCATTTTTATAACGATATATGATTTTATTTATTTGGAATTTAATAATATCGGCAAATTTTAAAATTTCTAAGTTTATAAAGATAGGATTAGTATGTGCATCAAATGAGCTTCTTTTGTACTTTCTATTAAGAGCGGTCATGTGGTCTTTAATTGGTTTCCATGGCAACTGTAGCTACACCAGTAACGTCATATGTGAGAAAAAAAACCAGATTTTCAGTTTTTCTGGTGTATTTCACTTTTCTCCACTGGGATTTTGTGAAGACTATCAAAACACATCAAGAAATTTAATTTCTGTTTCAGTCACTGTATATTAATCATAATTTGAATCAATAAACCGCATATGGGCAACTAACTAAACCTAACCTCCTCCAAATTTTGAAACGACTCGGAAATAATAACATGTTAATTGGCATAATATTAGTACATGATCTACTAAATAGTTGATATGTCAATTATTTGACACCTTAAGTTGCCATGACAACAAATGAGGGAAATTCCAAAATCATCGTGTTAGGCCGCCATCTTGGATTTCTAAGTTTTTCTGATTTTATTCAAGTTTAAATTATAATACTAAAAATAATGAGAAAACAGCATTTAATGATTGAAAACTACAAAATAGTTACAATCTGTCGTAAAGGAAATAAGAATATACGTGAAATGTTTACAGTGTGTGAGACGACCGTGACAGTCTGTCATGTGGGCGGCACCTACCTCCCATAATCACCCTCCCAAAGAATCAGTCACTATATTACATCGTCCTGTGGAGTAGTTTTAGCTCAAATCAAAGGAGAGCGTACTTGGCAATCCTAATTTTTCTGCTCCCACATATCCATCGTTGGACAGCCCATCTATATAAACTAGTGAGACCCTCACTCTTACCTTTAGCTTCGTACATTGTTTTTACAAGATTGTGTTTAAAAAAAGGTTGAGATATCCCGCCAGGCTTGCATGCGCTTCCGGAGACTCGTTAAGGGGTTTGGGGCTTACTGAAGCGAAAACCAAAGTGATACTGCACCAACTGTTTGGCAACCTCTAAGAATTTCAAAGAAAAGAACTTTCAGTAAAGCGAAAATGTACTTGCTCTGAGTAAGCACAGAAGACCCTCTAGGCCAGCACATGTGGTAAGCTTTTGGGTGTTTACGCGTTACACCACTGACCGAATCTTCTAAAACCTATTAGATGCGCTTTTGTTTTCTCTTTCTCTAAGGCCAGTCGACTTTCTTGTAGTAGGTACTCATCAGCAAGCAGTCAATGGTCATCTCACCCGCTTTCAGATCTTTACTGCTATACTCCGTTTATACTCCGCTTAGCATTCAAAGCTTTAGAGTCTTTAGATGCTTTTATCGCACCTCTAGCTACATTTAGAATATGCTTCAACTTCACATCTGAAGGGGCACTTTTTTCAGATTGTCGTCAATTTTTCTAGTTTGAGAGTCTGTAGTTCTTCATAACTCTCAGCTTCCAAGGTACCGGGTCAAGACATAAGGTAAATAGGCGCAAACAAGGCGCATCATCCTACAGTGAACTCCCTGTTATAGCAGATAGACAAGAAAGTCTCACGCTGCTGCCCATCATCAGTTAGTTGCTACAACTGTAATGTTCCAACTATCACTCAACTTGTTTACAACTTCAAAAATACGAGAGAGAAACCTCTGATCGTATCACAAGCCTTGCGCAAATCTGTCAAAGCCACACTTAGGTTGTGTTTATTTATATGACACAGTGTCATTGTTAAGTTGTCAATTGTTCCGCTTCATTTGACCTTTTGTTCTCTGTTGATTTTTAATGGTGCAAAAACATCCAAGCGTTTATAAAGAACCATCAACACCTGAATAATGTATTCAAGCAGCGTTAACGAATCAACCAACTGACTTAAAAGCTGCTTGAATCTTCTGAAACCACTCAGCTTTTATGTTCTCAGTCACTTTTGTCTCGTACCGTTCTTCCAAAAACTTTGGCCTCCATGATTCCACTAAATATGCTTTACTTATTTTATTCAATACGATCTTTTGAACTGCTTTGTACTTTGACCGATTATTAAAAGGATCTCCGGCAGATGGTTTGTTTCTGCAGCTTTTGCAAAAATGCTTAATTTAATTTCCCTTCTTTTGTTAATTTTCAATCTCTTTAAACCTCTCAGTCCCAGTCAGTTATCGACAGATAACTTCTCCTTACATAACATTTTCGCTTTCCTGAAAGTTCTCCTTACAACATAAGACATTTGGTAATGAGAAAATTGTAAAATTGATCAAAACAAAAAAAACTGAAAGTCAAATGGACGTGTTGTCGCGAGCTTGTTGAGTTGCTTCTACAAAACTTGGCCGGTGATTGGCTAATAACAATATCTCGTTACTGACGAAATTTCAAAATGATCCGACAAATAACCGACGAGCTAACGAACTTTTCCGACGGATGCCTGCAGGCATCCGATTCAAAGGCATGTAGGATAGTAAAATTCTTTCAAACTTGTTTGATGAAAAGTATACGCATGGGCTCAAGTTGGGAAAATCTAACAATACAATTGGCACTTAAAGGGTTAATCCTACTTAGTTTTAATCTCTGCTACTGAAGTCTATTGCTTATCTCATTAACACTATTTTCGTTCTTTTTGCAATCCGACCCAATAAACGAAATACCGCCACAACACAATAATTGGTAAGCCGTGTATTAGTAGTTATTCCCATTAATCTAACATAATAACCCTCTGGTAACTCGGTGTCTGTCTGTGAAAGCAGGGTTGGATTTCGATCCTTACCCTCGAAATCACGCTAAGATACTTAAGGCGCATGTGAAATTAACCCCAAAGGGAAACTCTCGAAACACTGATGCACTTTCGAAATCATTTTCTCGATGCTGCCATGGCAGCTAAAATATATCTACAATATAATCAAATAATTTTTTTTTTCCAAATATTATATTATTTAACCCGAGAAATAGATGTTAGGCGCAGTAAATTAGTTGGAATAGAAAATCAACCACAATATTTTTGCTTCATTTAATATCTCTTTAAGCATATTGAAATATACGTGTACAACTGAAATAGCCTGTTTCATAAATTGAAATTTTAAAGAGCGTATAGATGTTTAGTACATGTTCACTGTGAAACTATTAACACGAATTAAAAGATTTTAGATAAAACGAACAATTTTTTGAAACGCGTAGAGTTTTAATTGCCCAAATATTTCCTTTAATCTTGTCGAATTTTTACTTTCTAAAAAAAGGCTCGTGTTAATTAATCAAGAACAGGTAAGAACAGAACGTAAGAAAAGCAAAAAAGTGAGAAAGAGCTAAATTGAAAGAAATGAATCTAAAATAAACTTTATGAAAAGAAGTTAATGAAATATGTTTTACGAGCACCAACTAAATGGGTCCCTAAGCCTTTCTTTTAAGGTAGCCGTTAACCCTTCAATATAGTCAAAATCTTGCTACTTGTCGATTTTTCAAAACCCCGTTAAAAATGTG
>JANCMA020250213.1:0-12650 GCA_024336925.2 Zoanthus solanderi | reverse complement strand
TTACTAGGGATCTATAAATTCAAGCATTTTTTTGCTTTTCTATAGACTCCCTCATCACATTTTTTGTATCAACTAATAATATACATTGTAATAGGTGATGGAAGCAATAAATAAATAAATAAATAAAAAAATAGATGATATAATAGTTCGAATCCTGACTTATACACAGAGTTCTGATATCGGTTACCGACCTCTAGCAAATGCAATTTAATAATAATAGTTTGCACAAGCCTATAAGGTTTTAAATGAGAAATTTAAATGAAAGCCAGACTATTAAAAAATAGAAGCATAACGGATTATTAAACTAAAAAGGAAAGATTTACTTATAATAGTGAAGACTTAAATATGATTAGAAGACCTCCTAACAAGCTTTGATTTAATCTAACGTTTCAGGAATGGTACGCAGACTAGTTTTATTTCAAATGATTATTTTTATTAATTTCATGCTTTCTTAATCTTTGTTCATTCTATGATCAAATTTTCTAAAATACGGCCTTACCAACTTGACTTGAAAATGAAATATAGTGATTTTGTCAATCTAGATCAAACTGCAAATATTGTAATGTAGTGTGTAAACATAACAATGAGACGTTCGTTTTGTAAACACTATTCAAGAAAACAGCGCAACAGAACAATCGGTCATAACTTAGAAGTAATATATGGCAACCCGGCTCCCGCAAATCGCAGGAGACTCCCAATATTCAGACTGAAAAATAACTCCCGCGCGCAATTTTATAAAATAAACAAAATTTCCTGGAGTTTTAACATTCCCACATGCCAAAGCAACACAGTACAGTACTTACTTGATTACATACTTTAGAATGGAAAAACCTGCTAGCTAAAATGTATATTTTATATTCTTTAGTTGGTTTCTAACTGCATATTGTGACTTCGTTTCAACTGAGGTTATTAATCAAGTATTTTACACGTTTTGATTACAAGAGAAGCATGTTTTTTTTCTTGATTTTGAATTTTTTTTTTTAATTTCCTGGTTCATTTTCCAGCAATCCAGAGTATCTTTTTTAAAAATGTTTTTTTACAAATACTGACTCGAGGAGTTTTTTTAAAATATCCAAATATTTATTTTATTAATCTTGGCATGTATGGTCAATGCATGAATTAGGAGAGGTAAACGCAAAAATTCAGCTAGAATGTTTCATCGAATAAAGTCTGAACTAATTATTTTTAATAGAAAGTGAAAGCTGCGAGTAAACTATTTCGTTATAGTGACAATACTGGATTTGAACCGCTGGTCGCATGTATCGCGTATACCGAAATGCCAGTGACATCCTTGAATCGACTCTCAATTAAACAATTAACATTAGATTACGAGCTCGAAATTTCTATCGAATGGCGATAGAAATTGAGAGCGAGTATTCTATTTGTTTTAAGAGAAATCTCTGAAGAAGAAACAAAAGAACAACAAACTCTTTTTGGTAAACAATAATTGGATTTATTCAAACAACCAATGCTGATGATATACACCAGCGACCGTATTCGTCGAGTGAAAGTATCAAATTGATACTTCAAAATTCATTTTTTTCTTAGTACCAGTTACCTTTAAGAATTTTAGACCATATTTTCTTGCTATTTTAGTTTCTCTGGAATTGCTTTTTGAATAAGAGCGTTTAATTCCTCTTCCGAAACGTCTTCTGAAAAGTGGGAAACGGCCGCCATATTGCATTACTTGTTTTCATCCCGCAGACGCTATCTATCACCTGATAGATAGTGAGTACAGTAACCAATCAGATTGCAGTATATGCGATAGATAGTGAGTAGATTTCTACTAATAGCCATTATACTATATATGCACGACCGTTTTGAACTGCAAAGATTTTTTTGTTAACTACTCACCTGAATTTGTTGCTGCCATTTCTTTTTGTGTTCTTGCAATGATAGCCTTCAGGCGATCCACTTCTCTCTCTTGCCATAGTTTTTCCCTAAAAATTTTCCGAAATGCTTCTTCTTTTTCCATTAGCTTTTTTGATTTATTGTCAAGGTGTGTCTCTTGGTACCTCATCTTCTCTTCACGATCTCTCAATTCCTGTTTTATCTCCCTAAGCTGTCTTTCGAGGTCTTCTATCTTTGACCGCAGTTCATCGATAAGAGAATCAGCACTAATTGTCTCTTTGAGTGTCTCTTCCGGGTTTTGGGACAGATTGTCTGAGTTTTGATTCTCTCCTAGTTTCTGAGAAAGTTCGGTTAAGCCTTCTTGAAATTCTGTTTTCTCCGACTCAATGTTTTCGCTTAAATCTCTATTCAACTTACATTCCTGAGAGTTTTCATTGTTTTCTATAGATACTGCTTGTAATGGCTCCATTATATTTCCTTTCTGAACTTTAACTTTAAGACTTTCTGTTTCCTGCAAAAGTTTTTGAATTACAAAGTCTTTTTCGACAATTTCTTTTACTCTTTCGTCAAGATTAAGTTCTCGGATATAAAGCCTTGTCTTTAAAATATGGTTTTCGTTCTGCAGTTTACTTAAACCAGTCATTGTTTGTTGATCCCTTCCCATTTCCTGGGTACAAGGTCGAGCATTATTGCCATTTTCGAGTATAATATCTAAATCCCTCTTGAGATTACAAATAAGTGAATTTTTCCGAGCAATTTCAATTTCTTGGTCTCTGCATTTTTGTTTTAGCAATTTTTCTTCTTCCTGAGTGGATTTCACACATGCTTGAGTATCCATTTCAATGCCAGAAACATTTTGTATTTTCATCGAGTTGTTGTTTTCGTCAAGATCTTGCTGTTTTGATGCAAGCTCCATTGTAAGGTTTTCTCGCTCTTCAAGTTTTTTGTCAAGATCTTTGTTGTTCTTTATGATAATTTCATGTTGAAAAGGTTGCCCTTTGAACGCCTTGCTGTTTGCTGTTGGAGACTTTTTATTTCGCCCCATTATTGAAAAACTTTCATCTTCATTAGTATCTTCTAAATCATTCGCTTCGCTTGAATCTCTTTCACTTAGTTGTTTTGACTTCATTTCTTCATTATTGTTGTCATCATGACAACATTTAGCAGAATCGACAAAATCATTTCCAATCGATTGAACTGCAGGGAAAATCCTTTCTTTGACAACTACCAAAGTTTTCTGGTCGACTCCATTGCTAGTTTTTGTCACTGCATCTTTGGAACTTGGAGCTACTTCCCTTTTGATCTCAGAAGCGTCTTCGTTATCATCTTCGTTGACATTGTCAATAGACCCGATGAGTTTCATCTCCATGCCTGCGAAGTCTTCAGAAATATTCTTCAATGAGAACTGTGGTGCATCTCTAGAGTCATTTCCTTTAGGAGAAATCGTTGAATTGTTAAGTTGCTTTCTGACACTTTCTATTTCTAAATGAAGGGCGTTTTTCTCGGCAAGAGCAGTCGCTAATAGTGTTTCAGAGTCTGAGAGTTCTTTGTCCTTCTCATGGAGCTCATTATTAAGACATTCGTTCTGTTTTGTTTTTTTGTTGTTAGCATTTTCCAAGGTGAAAATAGTTTCGTGCGCTTTACTTAAGTCATCAACCAAAGCCATATTTTCATCCAGTGTCATTGCTATTTGGTGTTTTAATTTTTCAAGGTTTTCTCTGTCAGTGTCTTGAAGTTTGGATTCTAAGTTTTGCATAGATTCATAAATCTCCAGTTGTCGTTCTTGACCTTCACTGCGAACCCTGCTAATTTTCCTCAGTTTTTCCTCACTTGGAAAACATCCCTTGCTTTCCTTTGTTGTGTTTGGACTTCTGGTGTCTGTGAAATTATCCAAAAAAGAATCGGGCTTACTTTTTTTACACAAATGTTTGAGGTTTATATCGAAAATAAAACGATAACGCGAGAAACATTGCTAAATAAAAGATGCGGTAACGAGGAAGCCCAACATAGGTTAAATGCAAGTGCAAAACAAGTTTCTAAATTCTTACTTTTTACTACATAGAAGGTTTTATTATAACTTTCTTATCGAATATTTTTCTTGATATATTTTGGTATAAAGCAAACAGCAAACAAAATTTAACTTGTTGGGATGGCAAAATCACAATGTCATCTATTGAACATATAGAGCAGCCTAAACTGTTCTCCGTAATAATGCCTGCGAGAAGTCGGTGAAGAGGACACGAGAAAAGTGTTGAACAAAAACGAGGCGTAGCTGAGTTTTCTCTCTGTTTTTAGAGTGTACTGGAAGCTTCCCAAGTCCTGAATTACTGTACGGAGAACGGTTAAAGTGCAACTGAATGAGTTTTAAGCAAAATATATACAATTTGATTTGCTTCAATCCTGAATACATTACAGTCTACAGATATTGAAAATACACGATTTCTCCGCCTTCTTGTAACACTAAATTTCCCAGTTCCCTCGCGGTTAATGTTTAGGTTGGCGCAAAAAGATTACCAAGTAAGAAACTCAGCGGGAAAGGAAGTTTTCAGTCGTACTTGAGGCGTGCGAACAGCTGTAGACATTGATCTTAGCCTTTCAAGTGCTTCTTCTCTCAAAATACTGCTTTCAATGTAAGTTTTATTATCTTGTAATTTCATTTATTATGAAGCATCACACCTAGAACAAAAGATCCTAACTGTGACCCTGCATACAACATGAAACTAAGAAACATTGTAATCTTCTTTGTAGTTTGCTAAGTTTCCTAACCAATCCACTCTAACAACTTTGATCAAATATATACTATAAGTACATAAAGGCTATCATTCTCGTTTTCCACCACAACAGACCCAGAGAAATATTTTGATTATTGCCCTTCTCAAGTGGGTAATTATTTTATGTAAGAATCAAACACGGTTTTGATCAAGTACTTGAAACAGTGTATCGAAACCAAATGATATAACAACTCAAATCACATGAACGCGTCACATGTTTGGATTACAAACCAAAACAGTTTTTCAATCTTGCTAACCTTCCTTGCTTGGAAGCTTACTCGTTCCATGCTCTTTGCTGAGTCGTATTATCTCCTCTTCAACTAAAGCCATTCGGTGTCGCACAAGCCCATCAATGGTTTTTGAAAGGTTGATGTCCTCTTTGACCATTTCCTCTAACTCGTCCATTTGATCTTTAGCATCTTTGAGACTTTCTGCTACACCTTTGCTTTTAATTATTTGTCCTGAAGATGGAAGCAGCTTCTGTATCAGTAATGAGATTAAGAACCATTGAGAACTAGAACCATTATGAAAGAAAGGAAACTGATTTTGATAACATTAGCAATGATGACAATGATGCTGGAGGCTTGGGTTCGATTCCCGGCCAGACCAACACTCTGCGTTTTAAAATAATTAAGTAGGTGTTGCTTCTGCTCTAACATCTGATAATGGTTTAAAAACTTTTGCGTCTCCTTGGATAAGGATGATAAACCGTACACCCTGTGAGACTTCTGTGTCTGTGATGTGAAAGGTCTTCATTTACTTTAGAGTAGTAAAGGACTCCCCGATTAGTACTGCTATGTGAAAAGTCTCGGTCCACCTTAGAGTGGTAAAGGTATTTCCAAGTTAGTACTTCTATGTGAAAAGTCTCGGTCCACCTTAGAGTGGTAAAGGTATTCCCAAATTAGTAGTGCTACGTGAAAAGTTTCGGTCCACCTTAGAGTGGTAAAGTCTTCCCAATTAGTAGTGCTATGTGAATTTTCCCCGTCCAGCCTAGAGTAGTAAAGGACTCCCCTATTAGTAGTGCTGTGTGAATGGTCTCCGTCCACCAGAAAGTGGAAGTGACTTCTCCGTTTAGTAGTAAAAGTTTTTGAGAATTCTCGAGCAAGTAAAAACTCTGGACCACGTCTCGGGTTTTCACTGATCTGCTCTCGAATTCTCCCAAACGTTCGCCTCGGGTTTTACCAGGTTATGAAGACACGGATAGTATGTTTTAATTTTTCTTTGATAGTTGTACCTTCTTCATCCAGTTGTGGCACAACAGCCTCGTCTGTGTGATTTGTTAAAATATCTTGCAGTGAGCGACCTTTACATCGAATCTGTTGGTTTGCTTTGTCGCGTGATTTTAACTCAGTCTCAACTTGCTGTAGGAATCCTTTAAACTGGTTCTGTTTTTCGATTGACTGTGCTAACGCACGCTTAAATTTTCTTTCATCGTCATATCTGAAAGACAACAAAATATAGTTGTCAACAAATGAGGCCTCTTAGACGCATTACTTATAAGAGATATTTGACCTAATAAAAGGTATTTTATTCATCTTTTGCCTTTTACTCTGGTATACAAAATTTATTCCCTTTGTTTGATAGATAGATGGATGGATAAATGGATAAATGGATAGATGCTTAAGTTTTGTTTACTTATTTTCTTATTAGCTTTTTTGTTTATTCGATTGTTTGTTTTCTTATTTTTATTTGCTTAAATTCTTATTTATTTATTTGTTTGTAATTATTTTTTGTTTATTAGTTTCGCTTTGAAGGGCCAGGGAAAAACAGTAGAGCGCAGCTCCAGATCTTCCACGATAAACACAATGATTCGTAAACAAAACCCTGACTTAAATGAGAAAACTAACTAGCGGTAAACTAGTTTAAGCTGCGTCGGTGTTTCTAAAGAAACAATTTACTCCGACGAAGGACTAACGTCCGAAACGTCAGTAAGTATTCTCTCTTTTTACGGTGTGGAATTTACATTTTTATTACCAAAATGATTTAAATGAGATTTGATTTAAACTCCAAATTTGCCTTTGTAGTTCTTTGCTTGTGGCTGAAAGTTTATAGCGTGCTGATGAGTCACAAGTACGAAACAGCTGTCTACGGTTGTTCCAGTTACTTGCATTACAGTTACTCGGGTTGCGCATGCGTATAGGTTTTGGCCAAACCGTGGAGTTGAGTTCGGGTGGTTTGTGCTTTCTACTGTTTTACTTTTGAATTAATGACCTCTAAGGACCATACCTATAAACAGTTTTACCATCCGGGGATACAAAGCTGAGATACGTTCGTGAGATAGGCCCAACTACCCGTAGAACTAATTGAGAGATATCAACTTGTTACTTATGCAGGTCACAGTTTTGTGTCGTCTTGCAATGTTTCAGGTTTCTTTGCGGGCGTGACTGGCCCAGTTGTTAAGATCTCTGCCTTCTAGCCACAATCTCCCGGTCGATCCCAGGCGTTGCCGAGATCTGAATATTTGTGCGACCTTATTTTCTCCACAAAGCTCACTCAGTTTTCCATCCTTCCTGGGTAGGTAAATGAGTACTAGCGTCTGCTGGGAGCTAACCTGCGATGGATTAGTGTCCCGTCCAGAGGAAGTCAAAGACTCTAATCTGCTTAACACTATGGAAAACGGAGATTTAGAAGCGCCGGCTCCAACAAGCCAATCAGGGGCTCAGAAAAGGATTTAGCTTTTGTCGCGCTAGGTTGCCTAAATCGCCTACATGCATAATAAATGTTATCACTTCAGATTTCAACAGTAGAAATTTATTAACGGCTTATAATTCCACAAAATAAAAACCATTTACCTTTGCATATTCAATTCTTCAATCTTTGCATCTTTTTCTCTCAACTTGCTCCTAATCTCCACATTTCCTTTGTAAATTCTCTTGTTTGATTCCTCGTACATGCGCACTTGGTTGTTCAGAACATTGTTTTTAGATTCCAGAGAATTCAGTTTACAGAGAGCATTGTTAAACTGGTCGCTAAGCCGCATACATTCTTTGTTTTTCTCCATGAGTTCATTATCTAGAATATGGATTTCATGCTTCATATTACAGATTGTTCTTTCCTGGGATTCGGTTATTTTCTTTTCGCGAAACAAACTTTCCTGAAGCCCACTTATCATGACTTTACTTTCTACAAGATTCTGCGGATAAAAGTCCATCTTTGTGTTTTTGGAATGTGACAAGCAGTCTTTTTCTTTTACTTGGTTTTGGTAAAAACAACAACTACTTCCGTCTGTTTGGGAAGAGTTTATATTTTTAGGCAAACAGAAGACTTGAGAAGTGTCGTTTCTCTGAGGAAAATCTTCTCTTTGTGGCGTGGTAAAAACGTTTTCTATTGTTGAAGGTTCGGTATATTGAGACTTATGATGTAGTTTTCCAAAACTTCGTAAACCGTTCGTTCCAGTTTCACTTTGTTCACTTCTAACCTCTTTAATAATATCACTTTCACTTGCTTGTGTTTCTCCTAATTTACGGTTGGAATTAATCTGTCCAAAATGTGTTTCTGCTTCATTTAAAGGTTTGCAGTCTTTAAAACTGTTGAAATCTTCTTTCAGTTCCTTCAATTCCCTTACTGTCGTGTTTTGACGAGGTTTCAATAGTGTATTTCTTTGTTTACTAAGTCTGCGAAAATGATAGTCGGTGTTTGTCCCTGTGCGTGGCAATAACGGACTATGAGAAATAGCACTGATTGGCTCCTTTGGTTGCTTTCCACCTTCAGCTTCCTTCTGAATTACCAGTTGGTGTTGCTCAGGCGATTCTTGCTGTAGCTCCTTAATATCAGAATGTTCACTGTTGTTTAGGTCTTTAGAAGAACTGCTTTTCCAACAGAGAAATTGCTTGTTCTTTTTTGACGATTTAGAGGATTTTGGCTTAAACTGCACAGTTACCACGCGGAAAGGACTGGGACTCGCACTTGAATGGACCCTAGAAGAGATCCATGTGAGACTGCGGCTGAAAAATAGTTGCTTCCGATTGCGTCGCGAAAGATCTTCAGTTGATTTTGCTCGTCTGTGTGTTGAGATGCTTGGAACATCAATGTGCACTGTGCGAAGATGGGCCATATCTGGAATTATTAAGTCAAAAGTAACAATCCTAAATATTGCAAATTTAAGACCAGACAAAGTATTTGATTTTTACGTTACATGTTCTCTGATAAGGACATTAAACTGTAACCTCAGCCTCTTGACACTATATCGGGGACTAAAACGAATCCACACTTTTTTTTTACTTTGTGCAAAGTTACTAAACTTTTTTAAAATTGCGAGTGAAACTTCTTCCTTACAGTTGCAAACCACTACATTTACTTTCCATTCAAGAACAACAAGCACCAACAAACTGAATCTAAGCCGGCTCTTATCAAATCAATAACCTGCTAAACCAAAGGCTTTGGGAGACTTTGAAAAAATATTTAAAGAACCTATTGTTTAACTCTATCTTACACGTTTTTTTTTTCTTTTTTTTTTTGAGGTTTTTTTTCCCCAGGGGGATGGGGGAGAGTTGGCACGAAGTGCACTCGGCCTGTAACTCCTTGCCAATTCAACCAAATTAAATGAAACATGGCACAATAATAGTTGACCAGAACGCAATTTATCTGTTGTGGTTTAATTGTCAAACTAAATCACAGTGACGTCAATATAGCGTCATAATAGCGCAATTTTCCTTTTCTCTAATTTTCAAGCAATTTCAGCACAAAAACGAGTCAAAATGACCGAGCAGGCCTGGGTAGCTTGTATGGGTAGACAAATGCTTACTCGATCGATGAATCAACATGTCGTCCCTATGAATCAACACTAATAACAAAAGTATTTGGGGTGAATCAGGAATAACAACATTTTTTCTAAGCCTGAACTAAAAAATCGATTGTCGTAATATCGAAAAACTCCCTCAAAACACTTTCAACTCCGAAGCTGTCGACCCAAAGGATTTCTCCAATCTCACGCGGCCATTTTAGTACCCAGGCCACTACTCATTTTTGTAGTAGACAATATGTATGTTCACAAATATAGTATAGATTTTCAGTGTTTTATTACAAAACTATGTCATCCTGACATTACGTCACAAATCCCAAATTAAAAGTTTCATGCAATTTTCCTATTGCCACAATAAATTGCCACAATAAATTCCAAGCAGCTGCACAGAAAACCTACCTGAAATGTAAAAATTGTTCACTTGATCAAGACCTAATGTTTTTTCTAAGCAGATTTTTGTTGGGAAAGTTGTAAAGTTACTGTTATGCCCTTTCATCAATGAGGTAGCAATTTCTGTTTAGAATGAATAACAATCTAAACGCTGGCTTCTTAAAATTCCAGCCAATAAAAATTGTCACAATTATTTGGCAAACAAAACTTGTCACATAAAAATTGCTCGTACGTGTAGACGGTGCTCTACACAACTTAAAATTACGCCTGTGAACAAACCATTTCAACTCGTGATTTTGTAATCAAAGCAAGCATTTTGCCAACTCAACAACGCACCTCATTTTTTTTATTTTCAGTAAAATATGATTCAACAAGTATTGAGAAGAAAAAAAGCACTTGGTAACTGATTCTTATAATTAAATAACTTCATATTCACAGCAAAGATATCCAATAGTTTTTCTTCGTCATTTTTGTATAAAGCTGTAATAAATTTTAATTACTAGAGGCATTCGGATAGCCCGAAACTCAGTTTTGCCAAAAGCAATATAATATTTGCTTAACAAATATTGATTAATAACGAGGTCAGGACACTGCGAAGTTGAACAACAGCAGTTTTCAAATAAACTTGCGCAAAGCTAAAGATCTTTAGAACTCTTAAGTGATAGTTTAAACTATCTTTTTAAAGAAAATGTCTTCCGTTTGAAACTTATGTAATCTTCACAACAATTTTGTTGCTCTCAAGCTGGAATTAAAGATTTACCAATGAGGATGTTTTACCACATTATATTTTGCCTACACTCGATCAGGTTCAATGTTTTGTAGGGTTGTTAAAAAGTTTTAACTCATGTTAAAGATGTTTTTTGGACATACGGTCAAACTGATATGCAGTTTTCGTGTTGCCATGCAAGATGTCAAGCAGTTACACAAAACCTTCATGAAATGTAAACAAAACTCATTAGACCTAATAGTTTTGATATCTAAATAAAAGTCTAACGAGTTTTTTTAAAATAATTGCAAAGCGAATTTCAAATATGGCATCAGTTTCTTAGACAAAGGGCTAACACTCGAGTCAGTAGCACTGATCATTAAAATATCAACCTGGAGTCATCAAAATTACGTGCTGACACTATTAACGGACGCACTTGAGTAATTACTTTCAAAAACAATTTAACGAATACTTACATTGATAGTTTGGCAAACATTTCTGCTATTCTTACAAATCACCTTTTTAATGTCGAAGTTTTTTGCGCGATGAAAATAACCGACCCACTTAAGCCAAGACAAAACCGCGGAATGGGTCACTTTAAACTTTCCCGTTTATTTTGCATTCTCGGACGACATGTGGTAACAAAATGGTTGATTAATCTGGAATGAAAAGATTGTTGCTTACAAAGGAACTTTAATTGTGCATACGAAACAACGCCAAACAAACGCATATATTATTTTGATACCATATCGATGAGTGCATTCAAAACATTCTTTATTTTATCTTATTAACATAAGATTTCGTATTCTTTTAGTTAAGCCTTAATAGTAAGTCTGGTTATTCGTTATCTTAATCCAGTCTTATTGAACGGAACTAATCATATATAGGTACCGTCGAGTGTAATTCATTTCTGAGGATCATTGCGAAACACGCACTCTTTCGGCAAAACAAATATGTTTACTTTTTGTTGCTGAAAAGTTCTGAGCTCATTAAATATAATTTGAACGAGACCTCCTGGTTGGTAATTTATTGAGTGGCATTATCTTAAGGTTGAAAGTCGCTGCCATTAAAAGATGCCGACGAAATGTAATAACTTAGATACAACGGGCAAAACACAGCAATTTTAAAGAAAACAAGAAAAACTTGTTTGAATATTTTAAAAAACTCAACAAAAAAAACACTTGCTTTTAACTCTGTAATATGTTCGGGTATGATCAATTAGTAAAGATATTTTATTGTATTCTTGAATATTAAGATGATACGTTAAAATTATAGTGTATTCAATTAGTAATAAATAGAGAATATTACAACATGGTTTGAAGATATGAATTCTATCATCTAGTGTTAAAAGTGTTATACGCACAAACTGAGGCAAACTTAAATATAAACATAAGTTTAATTTTGATTTCATTTCAATATGCAAACATAGCAATGTTTCTTACAGGAACGTGCAAAAAACGATAAAAATACAGACAATTGTTCTTATTTTCTTTTTAAAACTGCCGCTCCAAATCGTCGTCTGAAACCTCTATGAAAACCCGGGGAGCCGCAATATTTTTGCAGAAACAAGCGACAAGAAACGGGCGGGAAATTTTTTTTTAGGACGCGCGCGTACATCCGGGACATTTAATACATAACTTTTTCTTATCTTCACTGTTGAAAATATGGAAAATACAAGTGTATTAGTTACCGGTAAAACACCATTATCCATATAATAAATCACGAAAAAGCAACTCGTTGAAACTGAGGGCTCGAGATTTAAAGAGGAGACTTAATTGAAGAGCTTCATAAATTAAAGAGGAAACTCAATTAAAACTGGGGACTTACTGAAGTAGAGAGGAGACTTAATAAAAACTGGAGGCTCATCAATTAAAGAAGAGCCTTAGTTGAAACTAGTGCTCATCGGTTAGAGAAATATTAATAATCATAATAATAATAATAATTTAATCTTGTATAGCGCAGCAAATCATACGTCGACGCTCTTGCGCGCTTTACAGAGGTCATAAAATTACAAAATTAAATTGATATATATAAAACAAATAAATCAAATGCAAAATAATTTCTTAAATACTGAAACAAATTAATTGGATTTAAATAAAAGATAAATCCTTTATGAGCCAAGTGGCCCATGGAGCCGGCGCTTATCTCCGGTTTCTGTAGTGTTAAGCGGATGAGAGTCTTTGACTCCCCC
>JANCMA020250110.1:0-12654 GCA_024336925.2 Zoanthus solanderi | reverse complement strand
AAAATTTGCTTTTCGGTGGGCTTCTTGACTAAAGTTCGCAGATAACAATTTTACATGTACAAATCAATGTATACACACTGAATGTACCACATACGGTACATGTATTATTTATATTGTCTAAAATCAGTAAAGATATTTTAAGATCATGTTTAAGAACATTTGAGGCTGATATCCCGAAAATTGTGTGTATCTTATCTTAGATGTAGCTGCTAATCAACCAAGAAAATGTTCTTATCTTCAGTTATACTCTTTCTGGGGTGAGTATACTTTATGCCAGTTAGGGTTAGGGTCTCCCTAAGAAAGAAGGATATATACTTACTTGTCGAGTAATCATAAAACAATAGACATCTTTATTTTGACATTGGATCCCACATGCACCATTAATTTTTTTAGTATAAATACAAGGGCAAAGCAAATGGACACCAAGAAGTGTTATGGTAGAATAAACGAAGTGGGGTAGGTAGGTAGATTTCAACAGTCATGGGAGAGGGGGGGGGGTTAGGTTAATAAGACGATCACACAACGATCGGAAATAATTATTAAAGACCGAAATAAACCCTTCAAGGTGTCGTATCATAATCGGGAAGTATGATTAAAACCCGAATTACCCTCACTCACCCACTCAGGGCAATAGCATAGTGGCTTGGCCTATTACGAGGCACTAGCCACAAAAACGGGAGGGTACTGAGGGAAAACGGGTGGCAAGAAAAGACGCTCAAAAACTGGTGGTTTCCGGACAAAACGGGAGAGTTATGCTAATAAAGCATAGACCAAAGATAAAATTTTTGGACACGAACTTCCTTCCATTTGATGGTTATCAGAAAGAATAATAAATATTTATCCATATTTTATCATTACCCTGCTAAATTGGTATTTTTACTACCTTAAATGCATGTTGAAGTAATATATTAAACACGAGAGACAGTGTTTTACGAAGTTCGAGGTGTTTCGAAATGTAATGAAACACTGTCTCGAGTGTTTGATATATCTTCTCACTCGAAACTAAACCTAAGGAGTAAAGAAAGAAATAAAATCGTAAAAAATATATGCTAATTAAGATCACATTTCCAAACCATGGTCACGGTTGTGATTTGTTTTGTTTAAACTTGATGAATTATTAATGTTTGAGAATGGTAGGGTAAACATTTTGTTTGAGGAGAAATTATAGTACGGGAGAAAAAACAAGAACCACGTTTGAACCAAAATAAATCTTTAATGAGTAAAATGCCTGTACCAACTACATTATGCTCCTTCGAACTTTCTAAATATAGCCTACACATTCTACATATTCTCCCAAATCTTAAATCTATATAACAATAAAAACCTAGATTTACAATTTAAAAACATGTTTTGAAAAATTCCAGCAAAAGTAAGAGCATCTTGGGAGCTTCAAACTTCGCCCACATTGCGCTGCGACTTTCGTAGTCTCGTTAGGGAGTTCAAGTATAGCAGTTTTTCCCCGCCATAGCCGTTCGGTATTTCGACGTGAAAACTGACCACAGAACTTTTCGTAAACGCGAACTTTTTCTTATTTTGGATTTTATAGTTCTATGGTATAAAGCTCTATAAAATTGGTAAATAACTTACATTTTATTTCTTTTTTCAATACATAAGGCTATTTATTCGTTTTTATATCTGTACTAATAGAGCTTAATAATTCGTTCAAGAAAAGGGCATAAAGATGAAGTATAGACCTTTTTTAAAAAGCTCTGTGGCAAAACCGATAAATAACCAGTATTTGCGAAAAAAATTGCCTTCGTCTGTCATTTTACAACAACTTGCAATTCTTAGTTATCGTCAGCACTGCATTGCTAGTTGCGAAAAAAATTGCCCTCGTCTGTCATTTCATATCAACTTGCAATTTTCGTTATCGTCAGCATTGCATTGCAAGTTGCTGAAAAAATGTCCTCGACGGCCTTTAGATATCTAAAGGTCTCTAATGTTGCACTGTGACAGTTACGATCGTGTCAGTTTTGAACAATAATAAAAAATGAGTAACTTTTAAAGATTGGAGTTTTCATTTTAAAAACTACTCTTAATGTTTTCAAAAACTAGTATTCAAGAGGAAAGGTTTCGAAAAAATCTAACAAGTACGTCACCCTAAACAGATCATAGTAAATGACGGAAGATTGTTAATAATAAATGTAAACAAAAGCTAAATATTAAGCTTTCAATTACGAATAAAACCGCCTTGTTTTTGAAAGCTTTAAAGGAACTCTTAATTTAAAACGATAAATCGCTCTATAAAAGCGTTACGTTCGCCAACATCTGGCACCTTTCAAAATTAAAATTTTGAACCAAGATGGTTGTTAAACTTCTCTCTGAGCGATAAAAAATAAAGAAGTCCAATTAGACAACTTATAACTGCTAAAAACTAGCAATAATTTCTTATATGTGTATATATATATATATTATGTTTCATAATATTTCCTTCAGTTTGAAAAATGCAGAAATCATCAAACCTTTTTAGTTCTAAAGTCTCGATTTTGAAATTTTGCACCGTTATGTTACAATCCACCGAAATCGTTTTCCTGTTTGCAATGTTTTTTTTCTTTCCAATATATGAGCTCTATTGCATTTGAACGTTCGAGCAGATTCACAAAAATTAGTAGCAATATTCTAAAAAAGGCGAAGTTGATTAAAAGAAGGAGGTGAGACGACTCGGAGGTTCGGAGATTGAGTGGCAATTGAAGGTGACGATCGCCTGTCACAGACTCATTTATAGCGCGGTTTCTTGTTTAAGTTTTCAAAAGTAAGGGTTACCTACTTACCTATTAAGTTGTCAAAAGTAAGGGTTATCTATTTACCTATTAAGTTGTCAAAAGTAAGGATTACCTATTTACCTACTTACCTATTTACCAGTTAGTACGGGTTACCTATTAGTAAGGGTTACCTATTTACCTATTAAGTTGTTAAACGTAAGGGTTACCTATGTACTTATTTATCTATTAGTAAGGGTTACCTATTTACCTATTAAGTTTTCCAAAGTAAGGGTTACCTATTTAATGATTCAAAGTAGAAATAAGTCTTTTTCGTTAAAAATTAAATTTTCCATAAAAATTATTTGTTGTACAATTTTGAGTGAAATCATATCTGCTTTTTTAACTTGGTTTCACATGAATTCAAACCTCACGGTCATCTAGTTCAATAGACTAGGTTCGAATTCCCAGTTACTGCTGATTTGAATGACTGCGGATTCACTTTATACAGTCTTAGCCTCGTTTTGTTGTTAAATATTCAAAAATACTAGTGAGAGAGAGCGAGAAGTCACACCTCCAACAATATACACAATTGAAAGAAGTGTAAAACTACATTAATGGTTAGGAATATTCAATTTCATACTGAGGCTAAGACTGAACAAATTGAATACGTTGTCACTAATGTCAGCGGTATCTGCAAATTAAAAAAATTGTCAATTGACCGTTATCTAATTGATTGATAAAAGTTAACTGTCACTAAAATTAGGGCAGCAAACGTAGTTTAATAAAATATTCTGAGATTGCAGCTTTAGGTCTACAGCTCTAAAATTTGAACTTGAACGAAAAAATTTAAAACGAGCGCCTACCGAGAACCTGGAACTAAAAACATGTCCTAACACGGCGTCTCATTCAATTTCTCGGCCAATGTTGGAGGTTTTCTCATTTTTGACAGCTTTCAGTTTATGCATCTTCGCAAAATGAAAAGGTTGGCAGAGGCGTCAAATCGAAAACAGAAACTTCTTCAGAGCCTCTTCTCAACCATAGGAGGTTAATTTGATTTTATAACAGAATTTAATGTAAAGCTGGGTATGAAAAACTAAACGGCAACGTTTTCATTTTCCACTTTCCATTCCGCTAAGCCACGAAATTCAAACGACTCGAAACAGAGTGAAACTGGTTTCTGCTGGTGGAAATGCTGTGGTTCACTCGATACAAGTGAACTAAAGCTATACAAGTTTGTATACAAAACACAGAATATAACAAGGTTTCTGATTGCTTAAATCAAAGTTACAAAAAGTTTTGTCAACTTCTGTGTCCGTTAAACGATCTCGGAACCGAAATATGGCAAGTTGTTACTTCCAAAGTCACCCAGTTCTCTAAAGTTTTCTTTCTAGATTTTCAAGAAGGAAATTTGTTAAAATCCTGGGAAAGGGCTTCAATTTAACCCTCAAAGCAGCCATATTGAACTCTTATGCACGTGGCAGCTTGTAACAGAAAAAGGGCTCTCTGTGGACCAAATGCTTTCGTCGAGAACTCAAAGAAACTCGTTGAGTTTTCGTCGAGATTCAATGCATCTCATTGAGTTTTTTTCGAGATGTCAATAGCAAAAGTGTGGAACTGAATAACGTTCATTGGAAACTCGACTTCTCGTATGAAAACCCAACAGGTAGTGTGATCATTTGAACATGATTAGAGAAGTGGAGTATGACTTTTGGCGGTAACCGCTTGCCATACCGATACTTAAAAAAATACTGGCCGCCATCAAATTTACCTAAAAGACTGATGGCTGTTATTTGATGCGGTTATGATAGACTCGACCTGTCCAATGGCGCTCCACTGAACTTCCTGAAAAGAAAGAACAAATGTCAGCCACACACTTCAAGGCGAGATCGGAGTTTTTCACTGCTACTTACAAAGAAGTGAGTCCTTATCGATTCTGTACTCTTGCTATATGTAAACGGTTGAGGAGTCGGAGCTCGCCTTTTAATATTTTTTCTTATTTTATATATTTGAATCAACAAATTCTTAGAAATCGATTTTATTATAAAAGTTAACGTTAAAAGACAACGACGTCTCGACCAATCAACGGTCATTTTCAAGTTGAAGGATAAGTTCTTTATTATTCATTTTCGAAGCAGCAAAATATTGCATGTTAAATATATTTATCCTTCACAAAATGACTACTTTAAATTTAATTGCACTATTTTACTATTTCGAAAATGAATAAAGCTGAGTTTTATGTGAAAATTTCATCAGTATCTTTAAAGCCAACAGAACATTATATGGCCGTTTTGGAATACGAGATTTTATCTTCTCATGCTGAAAGAACCTTGTTCGCTTCGCTTCTTCGTGAGAGATACTTTCAGCACTCGAAGATAAGATTCGTATTCCACCGCGGCCATGTCAGTCATATCCTCTATATCAAACACTTGCATACTGCCAAAAACACTTGAGAACAGTTAAATCATCAACTAAGATGAAGAGCTCTAAGAAATGTCTAACACTCGAAACGTTCATGATAATGATTCTGATTTTAATGAGTATGAGAATGATGAAAATAGTTACAAATGTGCCAATGCTGCTGTTGATAATGACTGTGTTTCAAACACGAGAGACAGTGTTTCATCACATTTCTAAACACTGAGAAGAGAGTTCAAAATACGACGCGCAGCGGTAAGCAAAACACGAACTGAAAATATCTAACCCTTAGTTAACTCGTACCTGGTTTAATCTTCTAAACTCCTGTCTGAGAGCAGCGAAGAAGACGATTGCGCAAAATATTGATACCATCACAAATATGTCATAACACGTCAGATACTTCATCGCATTACCTAAATTTGAAATAATGACTACTGTAGAGAGGATATAACAAGGGAAAAGAACAGAAGGCAAATTTCGTGCGAATAATCTTCTGGGATAAATAGCAAACAGGTTTCGCTATTAAGCCAGATCACTTGGGCCCCAGTTCCTTAAAAAACGATTAGCGCTAACTTATGGTTAAAATGCCACATCATCAAAATGGGTTTTTACTAATTCGGATAGAACAAAAAAAGTTGTTTATTAAGTTAAAATTTTGCGCTTTTTGAAAAAAAAGTCGCGCACCTTGCTTCCTGGCAAAGAGCATGGAAACTAAGAACATGTTTACTGCATTGACTAAATAAAAAGTATAGAGATTTCGTGCACGTCGCAACAAAAAAAAACATCGTATTTTAGTGAACAACTTCAAGTGGAAGCAGCGACCATTCTATCGGGATTCAATATGAAATGGAGGATGAATCACAAGAAAATAGGAGCTACGAGTCCACCGACTCTGACACTGATGCAGTCTAGCGACACCGACAAAGAGTATTTTAGGTCTTTTAAGCTTACTTCAATGAGCCGAGTGCCGACGAAGCTCCGCTAGAAAACTATAAACAATCGTGAAAGGATGAAAGATTGCAGCTATGTTGGGATGGAACTAAACCGGTTACAATATAGCATAAAATAAATATATTTTAAAACTTCTTTTGATTTGCTCTCTTCGAATTAGTGAAAACCCGTTTTGATGAGAAAGGCAGTTTAAATATTTAACCAATGTTCTGTTTTCAATCCTGTGGAGTTAAATTGGAGGTCTGGAAAATCTGATAGGTGTTTTATAAGAATTGTAAATTCTTCCTCATAGAAGAAAGGTTTGAGCAATCCAGCCCTGGTCTAACTATTCATCAAAAACAAAATTAGCGAAGAAGAAACTAGGGCGGAAGGAGATACTCATATTTTTTCACATTTATAACATAAGATAACAAGTTTTCAATGAAGTACACCAGTATTTCATCAATAATCAGACATTAAACTATGTAAGTATCTAAAACGTGTTATGCCTAATGGAGCTGTGAATCAACTTTTGCAGAGCCGGGTTAACTTGTGCACCTCACTGAAAACTTGTTATCTTATTTTATGTGAAAAGATTTGAGTATCACCTTTTTCGCGTTTGAAGACTAATATCTTATCGTCAACCACGCGCCACCATCGGCATAACTTTGACAAATAAAAGAAACCCAGTTTCAATTCAACAAAAGCAAATATCACAACAATATTTTCACTTGATCTCCTACAGTTGATTAAACCACTTGTAAGTAATTCGGTACAGCGCTGTAAACAACGCTGTGAACGCCAGTAATCCCTGTTATGCACGCAATCTAAACAAATTGCGAAAGAGAAGCTTTAAAAGCACTTCCAGGCTTCAATGGGACCAAACACGTGACCTCGGCAATACCAGTGAAGTGCTCTCACCAACTGAGCTATGAAGCCACAATTGGGAGAAGAGCCTCTTTGTAGTGCATCCATCATTGCCACTCTGAGGTGTTAAACGATTATTGAGTGAGTTTGTTCCACGGTGTAAGCAGTGACTTTATGAACGATTGTTGCAATTATGCATGCCATTTTGCATCATTCATGCCATTTATGCAATTATGCATGCCATTTATGCAATTGTGCATGCATTTATGCACGACATTTATGCAATTATGCATGACATGCAATCATGCATGCCATATATGTAATCATGCATGCCAGTTATGCAATTATGCATGTCATTTATTTAATTATGTATTCCATTTTTGCAACGGCGAAAGAGAAGCTTGAAATAATATTAATCACAAACGCCGTAACACAGTGCCTTGTAAGAAATGCTCAGCTGTTTGGTACAGTGTGTTTCAGACGCAATTTTTGGAGCAACAAAATGGCTAACACCAGATTTTTGCTGTGTAGCTACGAACGTGAAACAAACACAAACATTAAAACAGGAATGAAGTAGCATGCAGTCTACTTACAATCACAAAAAATGCAGTTTATCCAGACATAAACGGGAATATCTGTCGGAAGACTGATTATGACCCCTCCTAGAAACAAAATCTAAACAAAAACTTTAAATTAGTTACTTTTTAATACTTTACCTAAATACAAATTACTAAAAACAATTTAACAGGACCAAGAGCTAAAATTTTTCGTAAAAGACAATATTTTTTTTCATTTTTCCAACTTGCAACTAATCAATGTAAATCATTTCAGAAGCCCAAAAAGCAAAAGTCCAGAATAACTGAAAGCTTTTTTCTTGTCTTACTTAGCTAGCTAACTAAATCCTTTAAGAGCCAACTGGCCCATGGAGCGGGCGCTTATCTCCAGTTTCTGTAGTGTTAAGCAGATCTATGATTTATCTATGATTACTTCTAGTTTTAGTAGTCTATAACTGTCTGTTCACCTTCGTTTTCATGCTTGGACCATCTTGGGCACTTGTCTTTACAATCAATATTACCAGGATAATAGCTGTGACTGACATAGTCCATAATCCTGCCATATACGTCCAGTAGAAGGGAGACCAATCATGATTCTTACTGCCCCTGAAAGAATGGTCAAGTTTTAACTCCTTGATGGAGAATAAAGTATGGTTGCTGCAGTAATTGGCAATTCCGGAACTGCGCAGGGAACTGGGGCGAGTTTCAATTTTTAACCAATCGATAAATTGACACCACCACATGAAAGAACACGTTCAGAGTTGTCATTTGACCAATTTTGATGCTCTTGGGGTAAACAGGGACGAAGTTATAGACCTTGAATCATGCTAAAAATCCATACAAATGTCTGTAATCTTGAGACAGCGTCCCCAAAAACCATATAAATTCTTGAAATATGTTATCAGTTTTGTAACAACTGTAAAATCTTGTCATTCGGTCACCATTTGAAAGAAGTTGAGATGAAAACTAAGTATGCTTGCCCATACACAGAAATCAGAAAAAAAAATTAAGAGTTACATTATATGGTTTGGGGGTATGCTGTCTCAACATTACAGACATTTGTATGAATTTTGAACAATGTTTCAAGATCTATAACTTGTTCGCTGTTTATCTTAAAAGCATCAAACTTGGTCAAATGACAACTCTGAACATGATCTTTCATGTGGTGGTGTCAATTTATCGATTGGTTAAAATTTAAAACTCGCCCCAGTTCCCTTCGCAATTCCGGAATGGCCAATAATGTGAGCTTAATGATCATCAACGTTTTCTCAGCACAAGGCCATTTTCTGTCGATCCAGAAGTCCAGGGTTTTTTAACACGTCTGAAAGCATCATCAGATTTTTTCTAGGAATGGTTAGGTAGAGGTCGCAAATGTCATTTAACTACGAAACAAAAATGATTTTTAGGTCTCTGCGCGTGCAGAATTAAAGTAAGTGGCAGCGGAGGTGATAAATGGGGCAAGTATTCCTAACTTATTAGCAAGTGCTGCTGCTGATGATGGAGGTGATGATAATGATATTGACGGGGATGATGTTGGTAGTATTGTTAGTGATGATAGTGATGATGAAGCTGATGATGATGGAGGTGATGATAATGATATTGACGGGGATGATGATGTTGGTAGTAGTGATAGTGATGATGAAGCTGATGATGATGGATGTGATGATAATGATATTGACGGGGATGATGATGTTGGTAGTAGTGATAGTGATGATGAAGCTGATGAAGATGCTGATCTTGACATAATGATTCATTGATTATGAAAATGAAAGTGAACTACTTACACAATCTCCGTTGCTATAAGGAAGGCTATTGTTACTGCAAACTGCACAATGAAAATTGCTTCGGTTGACTTCACGTACTAGAACAAACCAACAACATCACTTTTTATTGCCTTATTGGAAAAGCAAATGTAGTATTCGATGTTATTTCCATTAATTGCCACTGAGATTGTTACCAAGATATTTTTTTATTCAATTTTTATTCACTAAAATGAAAAATGAACTGTAACTTAACATTGTTTATTAACTAGTGGGATCAATGCCGGTTTCTGGTAAACTACTCACCTATAGGTTAGGGTTAACTCTAATTTAATTAGTTCTAAAATTAACCCTATGGAGGGGTGGGCGAGTAGTTTTCCAGAAACCGGGATTGATCCTATCCAACTAGTGTATGAATTGTTTGCCAAAGAAAACTAAACATTTTTTTGTCTTGTGAATACATGATTAGATAAATAAAGCCCAGAAAATTCTTTACATAACTGAATCTATTTGCTTTTCCAATTCTTGAAATACAGTTGTTCCAATTACTGTATAATGTTAAATAACATCTACCATTTGATCCACAGATGTAGATCTATCAAAAACAAAGCTAGAAGAGTAATTTTTTTAAAGAGAAAGCTTACTTTACTGTACACAGAGAAAAAGTATCATGACAAAAAGATCAAGATCTACAATCTCTGCAAAGCTATGCAAATTTATTTTTGTTTGCAACTACAACTGTACTGTTGGACAATTTTACTTAACTGATAAAAATTCAAAGCTGATTTTTCAAAAATCTCCCACAGGGCCAAATGTTTGTCAAAATGCATTAAATCGCACATTCCCGGGAAACCAAAATTAATGTTATAGTGTTTATAAATGAAAGGCATTCTGTGGTGAATCAGGAATCACTTTATTTTTGCTCATTAAAAAAAGGTTTTCTACATTTTTTTACATCGTGGAGTAAGTAAAATGTTGATTCGGGGATCTGATATTGCAAATTAGTTGGTTTTAAATTCCGTGGAAAACATTTTACGGTGTTAAAATTTCATTCTTTTGTCCAATAGAAGCATTGAAATCATTCTACTAGAAGAGGGATCCAAAAGTTTCTGGAGTAGGGCAGTTTTCTGTATCAACTGGAAAGTCAGAAGCATGAGCCTGGCAGCTACAAAACGGTATTTCTCCATTGTCTGTTATGCCTGAGGCCCCCGTCCACACGTATCCGGATACTTTTGAGGCCACAAACGTTTCTTTCCAGATTGAAAAGTTTCCGCATCCACATACACGTATCCGGATACGAATCGAATTAGCCCGTCCACACGTTTCCGGATTCACTCTAGTATCCAGGACTCCTCTCTAAATATAGTTAAAATGCACAGTCAACATAGCTATCTTCAACTGAACGCATGTTACGAGGCTTGAAATAAGCCCAACAAGAACAGCAACATTTTGTTTGGCCGCCATGTTGTTCTGCAGCCACGCAGTTGAGACAACTGTAGAGACTGGACCCGATCTTGCAACGTCATGGCATTCAAAAGCATCCGGATTCGACCGTCCACATGTATCCGAAAAGGTATCGGATTCAAAAGTTTTCACTCTGGAGAGTGGATTCAAAAGTTTCCGGATTCGCAGGTCGGATTCACCAGATGCGTGTGGACGAAAGGTGGATCCGGAAAGAAAAGTTTGCGGATTCAAAAGTATCCGGATACGTGTGAACGGGGCGTGAGTGTGGCGATGGCAGAATTCTATAAATTATTCCCTCTGAGAAGAAAAAAACCGTAATCATAAATGCAAATGACATAACTAAACATCAAGAAGGCCGTAAGTCTCAAATTTCGAATAAAATCAAAGCCATAAAAGGCTGAAAATAGTGCTAGTATTGTCACAAATAACAATAAAAACATTGACTCGTTTAGCCACTATCTTGAGCAAATGTTCATAAGACGCCAAACACCAAAATATCTCGTGACAGATTAAACGTATTTTATTGGTAGCCGAATAACAGCATTATGAGCGACTTTTTAACGATTGTATGAATGCTCCTGGCAAACTTGAGATGATCGAGAATCGACAGTAAATTTTCTATTGTTTACGCCATGAAATCCTGATTCCCCACGACCTAAAATACAATGTGCGATAAGAAATTTCTTTCTAAAAGGTGTTAAACTGTCAGAAAAAGACCACACTTCCGCGAAATCTTTGTTCACATTTATCTAACATATTGAAATAGGTGTAGTTTGACGATTTTGAAAGGTTAATACTTCGTCTGGTTTCAATTAAACATGCCCAAATTTTCACTGCTCATTGGCAATAGCCAGATGCTCAAAAGGGTGTCGAAAATTTTTCTAAAAACGTTTTATAATAATCGTCGAATCAGTACGTGATTAACTTATTTTCTATACCTTCGAAAAAAAAGTGCAGTCAAATTTGAAGCACTCAAAACTTGTAATAATCCGACACCTTATTGAAGTATAACTATTCAAAATTAATAAAATGACATCTTGAGAGTTCTTTTGCGGATTGGACTTTGAAGGGGGAAAAAATTAAATGTTTTCATTCTGCCAACAAAACAAGAATCTAAATTTATTTGACACTTTCAAGGGAAATCATTTAAACGTGACGCGCAAACGCAATTTTGCCAAACACAGCTCTAAAAAGCTCCGTCATATCCTGTAACCTTAAGTGTACTTTAATCTTCTCTCTCTATCAAGATCCTTTCCTGTGCTTCGTCAATTCTCTACAGCTATTTACCAGCCTCTTCATTACACGTCAAATCTCCTTATTAGCCCCAAAATGTCGAGGTTGGGTTTCAATAACAGTCAATAACCCCACCTTCTTTGGCAAAACTTTTGTTCAATAGGGCGTTCATTCCCCACTATCCCTGACCCCGGGGGTTGGGGGAGGGGGGAATTTGGGGTTTCCATTGACTGGTGCATTATCATTTTGTGACACACTATACTTACCACGCAACAAACGGTCCTTAATAGTTGCCATCTATGATCAGTTTGTCGGTTGAATTGAGAAACTTCTCCATCAAGGAAACCTAAAATGTAAAGAATATACATGCTGCATCTTATCTCTGATATTCTAGATCAATTTTTGAATGTTTTTCAGAACTTAAATTTAAACTTTGATTGTTCCATACCTCCTGACCTGTATTTTCGTTGGTAGTTCAGTGCTACTACAAGAAAGAAAACCTAAGCAAAAAGATTGTGGCATTAGCAATAATATTTCCATATGCAAAAATAATGTACATATCTTGTAGTAGTTTCGTGACTTTGAATTTTAAAATAATTCTTTCAAGTAAGAACTTCTCAATTTTTTTCCACAGTTCTAAACTAATTTTAATTCATAGTTAAAATGAACGTACTCTAATGCACATGCATACTAGTAGCTAACTTGAAGCCATTAATATAATAATAATAA
>JANCMA020250004.1:0-12654 GCA_024336925.2 Zoanthus solanderi | reverse complement strand
AAACTAGTTTGAGCTGTGCTGGTGTTTCTAAAGAAACAATTTAGTAATAAAAATGTAAATTCTACACTGTAAAAAAGATAAGAGTATTCTCTCTTTTTTACGGTGTAGAATTTACATTTTTATTACTAAATATATAGTATATAGTATATATTTATTCTTATTATTATTATAGTTATTTATTTGTTGTTCTAATTAAAATTACCTGGCATTTTGGCATCCTTTGCATCCTTTATTGCTGGATTTAGCTTTTCTTCTTTTCTTGACTTTTTAGCAGCTTTCAGATTGGCCCGCAGCTTCTTTTCTTTGTTAGCCATGGCTTGAGCGAGAGCCTTCTTCTCTGCTTCCTGAGCTGCCTTGCGACTTTCCTCATCCTGTGCCCTCTTAGCGGCTTCTGCAGCTTTGCGAGCTGCTGCTGCAGCTTCAGCCTCAGCTTCAGCTGCCTCATCTGCCAGGTCTTCATGAGCCATGGCTTCTTCCCTTTCTTTCTGCTCTCTTTCCAGTCTCTCTGAATAAAGATTCGAATTAAGGCTACATTTACACCTTACCGGTTAATTTTTTGACCAGTCAAAAATTTGTACGTTTTGGCATTTCATTTACACGGAACGAGCCGAGCCGAACAAATTTGACCAGCTAGCTGTACAAACTTTCATCCTGCAAAATCAAGGTCAAATTTTTGTCCGGTGCCGTCAAAAAGATGATCGCTACCATGTAAACACTTCAATCAGGTAAATTTTTGAACAGTTAGAGGTTTTTGACAAAGTAACTCGGTTACCTGGCTGCATAGCACATGTTCATGTGGTAAATCGATGACAAATAACCGCGGGCACTAAGTACAATTTCAGAATAGCCAGTCTCACGTAAATGTAAAATATTTTTGTGCAAAAAAAAAGTGATGGTTCTGTGTAAACAGTATGTACTGTGCAAATTTTCGACAGTCAAAAATTTGACTGGTACCGTGTAAATGTAGCCTAAAATATACCGTAGTTATTCACTTTTAAGCCACATCATTTTTTCACAAAAATATTAATAATTAATTTCAGAATATGGAGACTAACAGCATTCTGAATTGGGGGTTGCGGCTTAAAACCGAGTTTTTCCTGAAACAAAATTTTCAACATCAAAGATTTACTATTTATGTTATGCATACTTCAATCTGCATTGTTTAGCACTTGAATGCACTGTTTCCATGTTTTTTTTTGCATGAAAACAACTGTTAAAATTTTGTTTTGAAATTAGGACATTTTATTACATGTTTATTAAGCAAGTTATGTTACTAAAAACAGGGTGCAGCTTAAAACTGAGTATTTTCTGAAACAAAACCGTGATGAGCCACCCTGCTATCTTTGTCAAAATGGGGGATGTGGCTTAATAGTGAGTGTGGCTTAAAAGTGAATAACTACGGTAAGCAAAAATTAAAGACATCTATAGAACTTTTAAAAATTTTAGATGTTAAAACATGTGATATACATATATACAAGCCATTACAGCATGAAATTTCACTTAGCAAGAAAGCAACTCTGAGGCAATCAGAACTCATTCAAATGTTCTTCAATTAGTTTTGATGTGTGCGAGCATTGCACTTGCTCTTTGAAAGCAAAACACTCACTTTTCACTGCACTTTTCAATGTTGTAGATTTAAAAAGAGTAATAAATGTATATTCATTACAAAACTGGCCCAGAGAAAAAGTCCGGATAATCGGGAAATCTGGATAATCAAGGTCCAGATAATCAAGGTTTCACTGTACCACAACCTGTATACCTGTCAACTCTCCCGGATAAACCGGGAGTCTCCAGGCTTTGCAGCAAATAAAATTTCCAAGTTTCTGGATTCTGGGAGTTGACAGCTGACAAACTGGGAATTCATAGGGAAAAATTTTCGAACTGGCGCATACTTATAGTTACTCATGTAAACTAACCCTTACCCAAACCCTACCTCCTAGATAGTAATACACGCAATGAAACTCCATGCATTGATAAGTACGCGCCAGTATTCGCATTAAGGAAATTATGCCAAATTTAAACTTACAAGCCGAGGCTCCAAAATGAAAATTTAAAAACAAACCCTCTTCAAGTTTCTGCCGTTCCAACTCCTGCTGCCTTCGAAGTTCCTCTTTCTTCCATTTCTGTGCAGCTTCTTCTTCTTCTTTTCGCCTTCTGTTTTCATCCTCCTTCTGTCTCTCCTCTTCAGCCCTCCTTTTGTCTTCTTCTTCTGCTCTCTTTGCTTCTTCTTCCGCCATCCTCCTTGCCTCTTCTTCCATTTTCCTTCGTTCAGCTTCTGCTTTATTGAACTCCAGTTTCCTACGTTCTTCTTCGTCCTTTGCCCTCCGCCTCGCTTCGTCCTCCTCCGCTTTTTTCTTTGCGGCTTCTTCTTTTCTCTTTAGTTCCATTTTGACCATCTTTTCTTTCAACTCTTTTCGCTTTCTTTTTTCTTCTTCTGCCCTTTCCTTTTCAGCTTTTCTTCTCATGTAATCTTGCCTTTCTTTATCTTCCTCTTCTTTGTCTTCTTCTAGCCAGTCCATAGTTGGGATGTCACACAAAGGCACTTCAATCTCGGCAAAACTTAAGCCCGTTCCTGGAGCAACGCGATAGCGAAGGAACTTCACCCACCTTCGTTTAGAAAAATACTCATCATGTACGGCCTGGAACAGAAACTTTGCGTCCTTTTCACTAATCGTCCCTTTTTGCTCTCTATCCAGCATTGCAAATTCCCATTGCAAATCTCTAACCAAAAAATACCTGCGGTCCATTTCGTTTAAAACGTCAAGTAGTTCTTGTCGATCACAAGTGTCACACGCACATACTGCACTAACCGATGCTTCGACTTGTTGCAAGCTGATCCCTCCGTCACGAATATTAGCGTGAAGCTGTTGAACTTGCAATGCTGTTAATTCACCCGAAAATGATGTGTCATAAAGATCAAAAACTTTATTTATTGTTTCTTCCTTGGTCGTAAAGTCAAAAATCTCCGCCATGTTTGCAGCGGTTGCCGTGGATGTTCTTGTTTCGCTCATATCATGACGTCAGAGGAAATTGAATATGTTTTAATTTTCCCAGGAAAATCTTGGCGTGCAGGCATGTTGCACAATGCGAAGTTGTTCAAAGCAACTGGAGAAAAAAGCTAATATTTGCGGTCGGTTTTAGCACCTCTTTGATAGATTTGGTGCGATCTAGAGAAACTAAACAATGAAGCATAAGATCTTCAGAAAGCAAATATATTGAATTCCTTGGGATCTGAGTAAACATTCATGGAGGGATATGGCACGAACGCAGAGAGTTAAAGCATATAATCCATGGCCATTTATGGTTTATATAGGTATGTGCCGCTGTGAAGGGTATGGTTTAAAGGATTGAGTCAAAATTAGGGTATACAACTCAGAATGTTTGGGTGCAGAATAGGGTACAATTTTGCACAAAAGGGATCAAAATATCACTCTCGGTTCATCAGTTGTTAATATACTCTCATGTTGTTAGCACGGCGTTTAGGACTGGGGCGAGCACATTTTAATGATCAGCGATTAATTTTTTTCAGGTTTTGACATTGTGCTTTGTGTGAGTTAAGTCTGCTCTAGAGTTACTGAAGTTAAACTCTGGCTAAGGAATCGATTTAAAATTGCAGATAGTTTTCCATGCAAATGCCGAGAAATGCCTATCGCCAGACTATAGGCTCTGTCACTGAAGTCGCATGCCACACGTCCGGTCATCGTAGCCCCTGGGAACGCTTCGGCGAGTGTCCGGCGCCTCTAAATAACGGGAAATTGTATGCTAAGGGATGGAAAACCCCCTACAGAAAACAGCTGGCCTTCCAGGTCGGGGGGTTGTGCGTTGGGCCAATCACCACACCCATAAAAATCCTTCAGATTACGGAAACCGTATCAATATCAACTACAATGGAAGTGAAGGAAAACTGCGGGGTCTGCGAGATACCTGATGGAGACTATCTAAAATTGGGGAGTGTGTTGGATACGGCCTTATTTGCCACATAGGCACAAAAAAGCTTTGATTTGATTGAAATTTGATTGATGCAATTCTCATGCTTGGAATTATTTGTGACGGCGATCAATCCTTTGAATTGGTAGAAGCAAAATCAGATGCAAACTCAGTCCTAGACAATACTTGTGTATCCCTGGATCTGGAACTTCTAGCCATTCGGAAAAGTGTTTTCCTGAAGGCATAAAAAAAAAAAAAAAAATTGAAAGCTGTAATAATATTAATCTTGAATAAAAAAAATTAGAACCTCGACATTGCATTCTAAATGCCTTTTGATATATATTTTTATTACATAGATATGAGTGTTTTACTGTAAAATACGCCAGTCGTAGATTTCATATGAAACTACATCCGGGATAAGAGTGACATTTTCCATATCCGCACTAGTGAAGATATCGCTGACGTCATTCCTTTATTTTCCCTTTGTTTTTCGTCTAGTTTTTTTTATTATTATTTTCGAAACTCTCATATCTATATAATAAAAAGAAAATTACAAGTTGGCTTGAACTTATGAAGTTTATCTTCTCGTGGAAAAAATATTTTTCCACTCAAAGATAAACTTCATATATGTTCGCGCCATCGTGTAATATCCTCTATTTATTATATTACTGTGACAGGATATGGTACTCCCTTGTGATACGATATCACTTCACGACATTTTTATCCAATCAAATGACCCTATATAATTCTCTTATCCAATCACTGTTCTTGTTTTTGATAACGTCAAAAGGCCAGAGCGCAGGAAGTTTTGCATGGTAAGTTTGCAATTTTTTCAACAACGTTAATTAATCAATTTGTGCTGTTCTCGAGTGAGGAAATTATATCCTTTTTAGACGAAAATGAAAGCCAAACACTCTTCAAAAATTCAGACAAGATATTTCCTTGTTCAAATCCTTTTTTGAGCGAGAAAGGGATTGTTATCCAAGAACCAGAGGAATTGTCATTTTGACTCGTATTAAGCCTTGTCAAATTCCAAGAATAAAACGAAATATGTCTTTATTTTTGACTCAGTATATCCCAGTTTATCTGACTCAGTATATAATAAACAAGTTTATGACGTGGCAAGATCCATATATCGTTTTTATTCACGAGTTTTGGTATCATACCGCTCACTCGCTTGAAGGCTATGATACCAAACCTCGTGAATAAATTAAAGACGATATGTAATAATCTCTTTGTTGATGGTATAGGAAAACATTGAGTATCCCGGGATCTGGAACTTCTAGCCCTTCGGAAAAGTGTTTTCCTATAAAGGCAAAGAAAAACAAATTTGAAAGTTGTTAGAATATTAATTAACTTGAATAAAATTTAGAATCTCGACATTGCATTTTTAATTGAAAATGGTAAAGGACTTAATACACGGATAAGAAGGCTCACTAGAAAAATTGATAAATCTCCTGATAATTTAAACTAAAGTGCCAGCTTTTGAACAAGTAAAACTTGTTTTCTACTTTTTCCATACACAAAGCAAAGTTGCCATGCGAAAACTTGCTGGCCTCCTTGTCATGCAAGATCTTTATGAAAGCTTATCGCTAACTGATACTTTGTATCGTTATTTTTGAAACATATCTTGTGTAATCTAATATTTAAAGGCCAAAGTTACTTAACCTTAACGCAGTCTTTCTATGACGTAGTTAAAAATCAAAATGGCTACAATGTTTGCTTCCATTGACGAGGCTGCAGCCATCAAAAGAAACTCGGTTCATCAAACAAGATTACAATTAAGGCTGAAACAGCTTGAAAAAGACAGATCAACAAGATTGCGAGAACTAAGTCACGATTCACAAGCATTTGTCAAGAGGCTCGAATATATCAACTCACGAAGAAAATCTAGAACTAGTTTACCTGTTTTAACACGAGCGGCCAGCGCTCCACCAGTGCTAGGTTGTCATAGAGTCGGCGATCAAATTGAAATGTTGTTGAGTAATTTTCCTCAACCGAGAGAGAAAAATGGCGAAAAAGTTAATGTATTAGACAAGTTTATTGAGACAAGAGAACAAATAAGGAAGGGCAAGACCTCACGCGATATATTTCGAAACGCAACGAATCCATCTGCAACTACCATTCATCCGAAACATGTCAGAGAAACGCTAAATTCATCTCATACGAACGTGCCAACGAAAAACAACGAGATTCGTACAGAAATAAATACCAACAGACGAAGTAAAAAAGTTTTTAGAACGAAAAGTGCTCAGAAATGTTCGCAAGAGTTCCTTTACTCGCCCATCACTCGTTTATACCTATCAACACCAAAATCTTTGATTCAGGAGACTCCTTCAGTAGATGCAAAGGGAGAAGCAGGGAGCTTCAACAGTCGTATAGAAGAAAAATGCGTTTCAGAAAATCGAGATTTATCGAAGTTTGCAATGGAGTATAATTCTCAGCACAACAAAGCAAGTAGAAATGGCAGCAAAGATGCAACGTATGATAGTAAGGAAGTAAAAGTATGGCAAAAGAATCATGCAATGTCAAGTCAGACAAGTATTTTAACCCCGTCAAAGAAAAAAGTGCATTTCCACGTACGCGAAAAATCGGCTGAACTTCACATGTAAGAATTTGTTTTCGTGAGGGCATAATTTTGTAATTTTCAACAATTCGTCAAAATTGGTATCTGAAAAGTTTTTTTTAAAAAGTTTGATTTTTTAAAAAGGAATTTATCCCTTTGTTAAACTTATTGAATTCCGGATTTTCAATCATTTAAATTGGAAGCAAATATATGCAGATTCTTGACTTTTATTTGACAAAATGGCGATGTTTACTTAACGGAACCTGTCTCCCCGACGTGTGAAAACACTTCAAATTCTCGTAGAGTTCTTCTAATCCTTTATTTAAATATTGAACTTACTTCCCGAAGCCACTGCTGAGTAATTCTAAAACAAGATAAGATGTTAAATTTTCTTTTACGGTTCGAATGTCAGCTTTTGACAAATTTCATTGAATGCTTAGCTATTAGCTCCTGAAAATTATCCTGTTCACGTTAATTTTTAAAAGTTTTATTTTTTAATTTCTCTTCATGTACAGCTTTTTGTGATTTCTATATTTTATTTTATTTGAACTACACCATTTTAATTATGTACTCATTTATGTTAAAGGTTCTTATTTGTTCAAACTCTTGCTTCAAGTTTTTGAAATCATGTATAGCGCCGCAGGGGCGGATCCAGAAATTTTGAAAGGGGGGGGGCACCCTACAGATTAGCCTTTTGAAGGAGGGGGGCACCATTCAGATTCTGGTGTCTATTAAAGGGTTATTTTAAAAAATAGATCACGATTTTTTCCCAAAAGGGGGGGAGGCACCGGCCCCCCAGGCCCCTCCCCTAGATCCGCTTCTGCGCCGTGCAATGCAATGAACTCAGATTGCATAGTAAGCAAGTTAGAAACTTTCAGTTCGAGTTTTCTTTACAAATTCCTGCACTTACTGGCCACACAATGAACTCGACATTGTTCATAAAGCGTATGGCTACGATCAGTTTTACCTTTTTTAACAGTTCAACACGGGCGATTTATAACAAAGGAAAACAAATCACGGATGAAATACTTTTGCTCTTCTTGTTAGAAATATTGGTTGCAATCTTTAAACGTAAAGAGATCCTATCAATAGTTTTTATTCTGGCTTAGGACATGTCCCGCACGTTGGAATAATAATTTTTCCTGCACAGCATTGTGCGTAATTGCTATCGTAAGAGGATTCACCACAACATTCGAAACTCTTTCCTGCTGGGACAGGAGATGGAACCCCATCGCAGCACAGCTCGTGGGCTCGGTCATACACGTGATTTCCACAACAATCAGTATTATCACCATACGACTTTATTTGCTTCATTTGACCGCAACAGATATAACGCGAGACATCCATGTCCTCGGTGCAATTGATGCCACCTGCAGGGAAAAAGTTATGAATTAAGAAATAGCTTCGTAGTCAGTTTAGATCTAGAATTTTTCTTATTTGCAACGTAATTTCTTTTTCGTTTGGTTTTATCTTGCAGGAACTTTTTTCCCCACTCCAACGCCAACACTTCCTAATCGTCTACGCTAGATTAACATTTTGTTTTGGCTGTTCATCAAGTATCATTGAACTTATGTTTGAGTAAAAAGAAAATATCCATGGATTTTGTTGACGATGCCAACAAAAATCTAGGACAATTTGATGAAAATCATCAAGTATAGATAGCTCACAAACGTTTTCAACGAAGATTTGAATGAACATCATTTGTGACTTATTTCATATGCAAATTACTGGGCTTTGTAACATTTTGCAATAATAAAGTTGTAAGCGGACAACTGTGTATTGTTCTATTTTGAGTTGGGAGGTAAAACAAAACCGGCTGAATGGCCCACGTTAAACATTGAGTCGTGTTCTCCTTGACCTTTAATGTTTCCCTCGGCTTCACCTAGGGAAACATTGAGGGTGTCGGGGAAACAAATATCACTGTTTCCCTTGGGGCAAGTCATTAAGTGCTTACAGGAGCCCATAAGTAGGAGCGAGCAACTCCCATGTTCTGATGTCAAGACATTTTCACGAACCGTCCGCGAAATCAGACCAATCATATGTGTCCATACTTCATCATTGACGTCACCGGAAGTTTGTATTACCATCAAAGCGAAACCAAAATGGCGTTCAGCAGTGAGGATGAATTGTCTGATACCTCGGAAGACTTTGAAGCCTCCAGTAGTTCAGAAGACAGTGTAAGAGAGGATGAGTTGGAAATCGAACATGGTAGTGCGGTTTCTTATCCTTCTTCTTTCCGAGGTCCGGAACTTCACTTGAAATTTCCCGCGAATAGCGATCTAAAAATAAACCAGTCCGTAAAAACGCCATGACATAGGCCTAGTATGGGAGTTGCTCGCTCTTAGTCCTACTTATGGGCCCCTGGTGCTTAATTGTTCACGTGCCCCTAATAAATTCAAATGTATCCCGAGCGAGATAAAATTGCGCAATTATTGCTTGCGCTCTGAATACAACTGCACGTGATCAGTGCATGACTAACTTAGAAATGGCGTGATTTTAGGTACGTGCTCACGTCAGCGTCATTGACGATCATTGCCAGTTTCCACTTTCAAGAAAAGCAACTAAGAACGCTGTTGTTACATTCCTGGCATATTTGAAAGACATTAAACCATGAAATGAGATGATAAATTACACAGAATCGCTAGGAAAAAATTCGAAGAGAAAACTGAATGAACCTCGATCTGGCCAAACGCAAAGAAACAGAACTGAGACAGTGGAGTGAAAGTCTGAATATATAACAAAGCACTTAATGCATGCTTCCTCGGGAAACTAGCTAGTTTTGTTTTCCCTCGAGTCCTGATGTTTCTCTTGACTTCGTCGCGGGAAACACTAGGACTCTCGGGAAAACAAAACCACCCTCGGGACCATACATTAAGTGTTAAAACCTTTTACACTGGGCTTAAACTTTATTCTACCGAACACTGAAGATCTCAAAGTCAGATACTATTCTAGAGACAGTAGATTGGAAGGCAGTGCAGCACTTGCTCTTTTGGACTTATCAAAAGCTTTTGAAAGCACTGAACACCCGTTCCTACTGGAAAAGCTTTCAGCACTTGGTGTGTCTGCCAGCGCTTTTGAATGGTTTATGAGTTAGCTATCAAAGAGATCTAGCAAGTTCTACACTATCCACAGACGGCCAGTTCAAACAGTACAAAAGCTACGTCATTCGCACATGATTTCCAAAGGTCGCTCTTGACAATGCAATTTTTAAAATTTCTTGATACGGAAATTTTTTACCAATGCTGTTTTTGTTGGAAATACTTGCAATCTCTACTGTGCTCAAAGCTGGATTCGGAAATGTTATTTGAGACTGAACCAGCTACTCTACCTTATAATAACTACAATCTCCTACGAACAAAATACTAACTACCGTCTGGTTAGGCTAGTTGGTAAGATGCTAGTCTACCGTGCGGTAGGTTTGGGTTCGATTCCCGGCCGGACCAACACTCAGGGTCTTAAAATAATTGAGGAGAAGGTGCTGCCTTTGTTATAACATCTACAAATGGTTAGACCTTCGCGTCTTCTCGGATAAGGACGTTAAAGAGACTTATGTGTTATGTTTGTGTATTTGTCAGTCATGTAAAAGGTCTCCGTCCACCTTAGAGTGGTAAAGATAATGTCCCCAAATAGTAAGCCTTTGGCCGGCAAAATATATGACTTGACACCTAAATAAAGCCTTTATTATTCGATCCCTGGCTCTGCTAAGATTGAATATTAGTCAGACCTTCTTTTTTGCCAAAGCAACCTCAATTTCTGCGTCTGCTGGGAGTTAACCTGCGATGGATTAGTGTCCTTTATAAGGGGAGTCAAAGATTCTTGTTCACTTAACACTTGGAAACCGAAGATAAGCAGCAGCATCAATTAGCCTCTAGGCTCGTAAAAGATTAATTTTAGGTAGCTAGGGTTAGTTTAGTTATCCACCAGTTTTCACTGATTATTAAAGCTAAATAATCAATTCTTCTTTTGTAGGGAGCTTGATCATGCAATGTTGCGTCGTTTAGAGAAACGTATCCTGGTAGATTTACCCGGCCGTGAGGCGCGCCTTGCCATGTTGAAACATCACCTTCCTCCTGTTATTAACAGATCCACTGAAGACAACTTGGAAATAACCACTGAAATCGATTATGAAAGTCTTGCAGATGTAAGAGTTTAAAAATTCAGATTTTTAACTATAAATATCTCGTAACTTTATCAATTTAAATTGAAATTATTACGACTACCATCCTAAATCTGTGTTGCTTTGGCGAAATACTAACCGGTTCGGAACGTCAGCTCCTTCAACTACTTAGAGAACATTTCAACCTTGATCTGTCTTGGTTACAATTGCTCTGACGAAGGTTTAGCTCTCCAAACATCAGCTACTTACACTACATCCTGCTAGCAGCAATGATGATAACATTTCAACTTTGCGTTGTCTGTCTTACAGTTGCTCTAACGAAGGACTAACGCTTGAAATGCCAGCTTCTTGCACTACTAACGGTGATGATCAAAATATTTCAGGCTTGAATTGTCTAAATTACAGTTGCTCTAATGAAGGATAAACGCTCGAAAAGTCAGCTCTTTACACTACTTACGGTGATGATCGAAACATTTCAACCTTGAGTTGTCTGAATTACAGTTGCTCTTACGAAGGACTAACGCTGGAAACGTCAGCTTCTTATACTACTTACGGCGATGATGGTAAATTTGATTTTAACTTGTTTTAATTACGCATCTTTCTCGCCAATGTTTCTATACCCGCGTTTTCAAAAACGGTTAACCATCGTTAGAAGTATGGTTTTGTTATTGAATCGTTGAAATAAGTTTGTCCTGTGATTCAGACATTACGTAGAGTCAGAAACAATGTTTTGGATTGTTGATCTACCATGTTAAGTGCTGAATAGCTGAAGGGATAGTATAGAGGTAAAGAGTATTTGAGATTTTGACACTGTTATAGTATTTCTTTGAAGAGGCTGTTGTCAATACCTGTTTTTTTTGCGTGGATTTGATGAGGCATGCAAAAACAATCCTACCAATTAGCATATGTTGGATTTTGGTTCATAATTGCTAAGCTATTAGCAAATTTCGTGGTTTTATTTAGAAAATATATATTTTTGCTCATCTCATCAAGTCCATCCAAACTTTGCTTTCAGCATGCAATTGCTAAAAGAGGGTCCTGAGGGGGTAAAATGGGAATTGGGATTGGCAGGTTTTGCCCTGGGAAAATGGAGCTCAAGCCACACTGGGACTGGGATTTGGTCACTAGGAATGGGGAAAATAATGTTAAAAATCAAAAATGGGATTCGGATTTGAGAATTGCGAAGTGAGATTTGGAAAAAAAATGAACTGGGAAATAGGATTGGTACACACCCTCCCCTCCTTCCCCTTCAGGACTCTCTTAAAAGCCAGGTAACGACACCATTTTCCTCAAAGAAATAATGGTCAATAGCAAAAGTAATTTCAAAACGTCGGGTATTTTAAAAAATATTCTTGAGTCACTTGACCATGCAAAGCGTCTATTTAGGGTACAATGAGTGATGTTTTTTTTTATAATTTTTCAGCGAACTGAAGGTTATTCTGGATCAGACATTAAGTTACTCAGTAAAGAAGCAGCAATGAGAAAAGTGCGAAAAATATTCGACATTCTAGAAGGTCATCATGCAGGTTGGTGAATCATTTACTCATCATTTTATGAATAGTTTATCTCAGCATTAATATTACGGGAAGTGATCTAATAAGTCTCCTTTTTTGTAAGTCCCTCTCTCTTATAAGACTCTTTTTTCAAAAACGCGTTTCTCTTTACTGAACGCCCCTCATTATTAAGCTTTCCCTATCTTGTAAGCACCCCTTTCTTGCTATTAAGCCTTTCCTCTGATAAGCTCCTCTCTAATAAGCCCCCTTCTCTAATAGGCCCCTTTCTAATAAACCCTATCTCTAGTAAGTTCCCCTCTCGAATAACCTCTTCTCTCTAACAAGGGCTATCTCTAATAATCCCTTCCCTCTAATAAGCTCCCCTCTCTAATATGCCTTTCTCTCGGATAAGCTCCCTCTCTAATAAGCCCTTCTCTCGGATAAGCCCCCTATTTAGTAAGCCCCCTCTCTAGTTAGCCCCTCTGTAATAAGCCCCTTCTCTAATAAGCTCCCTCTTTAATAAGCCCTTCTCTCGGATAACCCCCCACTCT
>JANCMA020249902.1:0-12655 GCA_024336925.2 Zoanthus solanderi | reverse complement strand
GTTTCCTTCAATCCCAACATCTCCATTAGGTCCTCTGTCCTCTTTTTCTCCATCAGTTTTGCACCACACATTGCTCTAACCATTGCTCTCTTGGTCCTTCTCAAAACTGCTATCTCATTTTGCCTCAAACACCATGTCTCACTCCCATATAACATTGTCGATCTTACACAACTCCGATAAACCATTCCTTTCATCGTTCACGGGTTCAATTTCCAGTTGAAGCATGGAAGATTTTTTTCAGGCTTCTTTTTCACAATTCTTATTAAAGCCCTAATACAAAAGTCTTATACAAGTATCAATTTAATATATTATCAATACAACTATTATAATACAGATTTTCATCTATGGTACCTCTGCCACAAGTCCCAAGTCACCTTTTTCAGCCACATCTGCTTTGATCTGCTGCAAATTGCGACCTGGATCACAAAAAGCTGAATGTCAGAAAAAGAAATTCTTCAAGTTTTACTTATATGTACACACATGAAGTGAATACATTAGTTGCAGGTTCCTTTTGTATGTACAAAATGTTCTTACCATTCTAATGGTGATAACAAAACAATTGATGAGGGTTTTTCTTCATGGTGCAATTTGCCTTTAAAGTTTGAAAAAATCACTCCGGAGTCACCTTGACCGAGCTTTGGGAGGCTGGTAACTACCATATTATTTTCTAGTCCATGACGTCAAAAGTAGTGAGAGTCCGGTCCAATCTCTATTACCTGTTCAATTTATACTCCTCGGCCTCACTACCAAATCTTACAAGAAAATGGAACAGATATATAAAACAGGACCAGTCATATTGAAACCGGAAGTCATTCTTCAAAACTTTAAATGTTAATTACACCTTCAAAAAAAAAAACGTAATCGAATTGTTTTTTTGCCATCACCACGAGAAGGATAAGACCATTTTATACATACAAATAAAAACCCACAACTGACATAAACACTTTAAAAACCATCAAACAACTAGTTGTATATTTTAATTATTCTTAATCACATAAATACGAAGTAAGCAACAGGCATTATAAAAATGAACTATAGATACCACATGCATGCCAGCAGCTATCTTCCAATCCAATCCAAACCAATTTTAATCCGGATTTATCCCCGTAAACGGGGATGGCCGGAATTTACCCCACTCTAACAGCAACCTCTCCATCTCGCTCGATTCATGGCATCCTCCTTCTCCAAACCAACACTCTTGCTCTCCTTCTCCACTTGCATCTTCCACCTCTTCATTGGTTGTCCTCGCTTCTTCTTGTCCTTCACTTCAAACTCCAATGCTTTTCTCAAAACATGCCCATCATCCCTCCTCAACACATGCTCGTACTATTTCACTCCATTTGCCTTTGCCATCTGAACCACTGTTTCCTTCCTAGCTATCTTGAAGCCAGTAATATGGGTATTAAGGCCAAATTGGGGCCGGGCAATACCCCTTAAATCTATAGTAAATAAAAGTGAGCCTGAATGTTAGCATGGACAGCAAACTATCTTAAGAGTTAACGACCACTCCAAACAAGGTCTTAGTGTCCATATTACTGGCTAGTTAGCTGCTATCACGCACGTGCTATCTATAACTGATTTTTATCTTATCGGCCATACCCTACAAGCATGTGTTTTTATTTTAGCTAATTTTCAGTGGGAACCTGAGCATGTTTGTTAGCTATGCCATGCTGATGAGGCCCAAAAAGGCAAAAATATCTTTCTATGGTTGCTAACATGCAAGGTTACTATCATTTACAGTATGTAATCGGTAGATTTAAGGGGAAATGCCTGCTACCATGCCTTTGTGCTGATATTACTGGTTTCAAGTTAGCTGCTGGAAGGCAATGTGCAATCTATACTTGATTTTCATCATTCCAGCCACATACCATAAAAATTACACTTTCAAAATGCAATATTCTATAGTTCACCAAAAACTCTGGGCCTATTTCACATTGCATGCCAGAAACTGTACTCTATTTTAATAAAAATTCCTTGTTGTACATGCGGAATCCAGCAAATATTTTTTAATCGTCCCTCTCAAAAGTTGAGATATTCCTAACAAAATGAGCTCTACTGTGTTCAGAAAAAACTTTTAATGTATTAAAACTAATTAGCTTTTGCAGAAAACAGCCAAGACAGTTCATCTCATTCGTAGCAAAAAGCGGATGAAATCTACAAGCACCTGAGTTGCTTGCATTTTCTGACCAAAAGAATTTGGAAGTTAAACATAAATTTTAAAATCAAACCGTCCTACATTCAAGTGCAGCTTTCCTCATTTTATGAATCAATGGTTTTGCACTGATAATACTTCAATTGGACTTGTCATTTAAGTCGACTTGACACAGTATTTAAAGACAAAGGTTTTGCTGCTATAACAGCAAATAAAATAAAACTTTATTTGATTTCCTAAATTATATAAGCAAATAAAAATGATATCAATGTATATTCATGAATCTAAAACAGGGGAAACCACTGACGTTGAATATAAATTCGAAAATACTTTTTCTTAATGTCAATTTGGAGCAAAATTCACGGCAGGAAACACATATTTATTTCTGAATATCTTTAAAATAAGAAATAAACAAAAACTATAATATAATTAAGTGTGTAGATTTAACTAAAATTTGTTTTATAGTCTTAAAAATTTACATTTTAAGGACAAGAGATATGAGAATTTAAAGTGCAAGACACGCCAAGATCTGTGCCGTCGAGCGATAAACATTAGCCTCTGGCTAGGAAGAATGGGCAACCACTTCCTTCATAATTGACGTTAAATAAAGTATTTATTATTTATTATTATTATTATTATCATCTACACTTGTAAGAAAGAAGTCTTTTATTTTAATACAATGTTGAAGGGACTTCATATTTTGTTCCCTGCATTGGATTTACAAGTTGAGCATTAATGAAAGGGAGCTAGGGCTACACTGCCAATATAATCAAATTTCAACTCTGCTTCATTAGTTAAGATTCAGATCATTTTTCTTTCTACAAGAACATGCATGACCTTTTGTAGCATGACTATAAATTAACCTGTTGATTCTGCAACTGCTTTCATAAGTATGTTTTCTCCTATACCCAACTCTATTCCTTCGTATGCTGGAGCAAGCTAAAATAGGAAATCAAGAGATACTGACATTATTATTAACAAACAATACCGACATATAATGATATTTAACAACCCCAAGTATGCCACAGCTACCAGCCTTCACCCTTTCCACGCATAAGTATGCTAAGTATGCTATTCTCATCCCTACCTTTTACATGGTCACACCATCTCAACTTCATTTTCTTTAATCTGTATTCAGGTTCTCCACCCCACATCATCTTATATATGTAATAGGTTAATATTGTTATTGTGTATTTGTTGACATGTCCAAACCATCAGAGTTTTGTCTTAGTCAATATGGCTTCAATGCAAGGCATGTTGGCTCTCCGAAGAACTTAAATAAGACATATGAGACAAACTAACATTGAATGTATATATATTAAGTACAGTATCAATATCATAAACAAACAAACAAACAAACCAACCTTGTTGAGACACAAGTAAACACAGGGCAAAAGATCATTTGGAGACAGTACAACAACAGATCGGAATAGATTGCTCAGAATGGACATAATTCTTAACCTGAAATAATAAAGCACGACACTGAGTCTCATTTACAATACCTTTAGATAATCAAAGTTGGCAGTCCAAGAAAATGACATCAGAAATACCTTGCTGATGTTTCCTCAATGGCCTGAAATGTTTTAGCAACTGCTAGATATGGGACCCTATAAAAAAAGATAAAAGAGAAATTATTTCTTCCCAAAAAAGTATGTTTGTTTTCTGTAAGTAACCAGACACTTAGCTTAGACAAACAACTTTCTACGTCCAGTCCCTTTAAATTCCCTCTCCTCTGTTGATAATCCAAACTGGTATAGGTAAACCATTTGTCATATTATAGACCGTAGTGATTTTGTCCGAGGGGTCACCATGGATAAAATTCATTAACTAGTCTGCATTGACGATATGAACTGGGTCATCCAATCAATTAAATAGTCTAAATGGAGGATATAAACCTGGGTCATCCAATTCATTAATTAGTCTGAGTTGAGGATATAAACCTGGGACATCCAATCCATTAACTAGTCTGAGTTGAGGATTTGAACCTGGGTCATCCAATTCATTAACTAGTCTGAGTTGAGGATATGAACCTGGGTCATCCAATTCATTAACTAGTCTGAGTTGAGGATATAAACCTGGGTCATCCAATTCCATTAAGTAGTCCGAGTTTACGTTGAGGTTCTGAACTTTAGTTTATCAAGCTATGTAATCTGCTGCAAATTGTACCATTCTAATTCAACATTTGCAACTACAGCCCTTCCTCTCCAGAATGAGTGCAGCCAGAGAAAACAGAATGTTATTAAATCAAAAAACTTTCCGGAAATGTAGTGCTTAATTAAGATTGTAAAATTAATAGCTTGAGGCAGACAAATAAATTAGGGTCAATTACACTCCAACATGAAGTCTATTACTGTTATTTTGTCCTCTAGGTCTAATTTTTAAGTACCTTAACTACAACAATGCTGTTAATTTGACATGCTATAGATTTCTAAAAACAATTACAACAGTGTTCAATCCCAATCTGCCAGTTCAATCCCAATTCGCCCCCTAAAAATCAAGGTCTTAATAAGATACCATCTGTGAGAAAGTATCTTATTGAGATACTTTCACTGCAAAAGTATCTTATTGAGACACTTTGGGGACACCTTTTGGACGTGTTTTCCTCAAAAACAAAACCAACTGAACCCACGAAAAGTCGTTCGTTTATTGTTTAACTTGAATTCCAGCCATCAGAAGACAAAACTCTTAAATATTCCAACAATATCTGCATTAATAATGCTGTGAAAATTTTCTTCGAGGTGCCATTTTTTCTCCTTTTTGGAAAACACGTCCAAAAGGTATCGTACTTTGTATATAAAGGCCATACTGTGTCCCCTTAAAGTGTCTCAATAAGATACTTTTGCAGTGAAAGTATCTCAATGAGATACTTTCTCACAGATAATATCTTATTAAGACCTTGATTTTTAGGGGGCGGATTGGGATTGAACACTGCATTTTACATACTACTGTATAGTGATCTATAACATACTTTTCTCCATGTCGCCAACATGCATGTTTAATGGGATGATAAGTGTTCTTTTCTGGTTTGTACTTAGTTGCTTCAACTGGTCCATCTGCACCTGATGATTCTTGGTTATTAAAGGAGCTGGAAAACAGTAGCCAAATCAACCTTACATTTTCATCACCGAAAACCCTGATATAAAATTTTGATACATGGTAAATTTGATAAACAAATTGCTGGTCTTGAGCATGTCCATACTGATCACAAATAAACCACATATAGCAAAAAAAATTAATATGTATTACAATTCTCATCTACAGTATGTTCCACATTTTTTACACAAAATAAAAATTGATAAATCTTTCTTTTGGCTGAACACTAAGTTAATTAATATTAAGTAAATACCAGCCACTGTAATCCCAAATAGGAAATAACCAGAGAAGAGGAAGTTGTGAACTGGCTAACACTATCAGAGCCAAGGCTACCAGGAGGAAATTCAGAGACCTTCTTTTTCTATTATCATGTAGGAGTTTCTTTTAAACTCAGGCATGTAAACTAGGCAAACTTCACACTCTCTCCTGCAAGTTGTGTTGCCTTTCGGAACTTGTAAACCTCATATTCTAAAATTTTCTTAGGAATAAAGTGCCATCGAGGGCTTTTGTTTGGTCAAATATGGTTTCATCTTTGGTAGCCTCATTGACTAACAGCATGTCAAAAGTATCACAGACATCTTCTCTTGCATAGTGAAGCCATAGCACTTTTGCTCTTCTGGCATCCTTTAAAATGTGACACATAATTTTTCCAGTGCTGACATCATTGCCATGTATGGTGAAAAAGTTGGGGCACAGTCATTTTTGATTTGTAGGTTTTAAAGTATATTTCCTTGTCACCAGACATAGAATCCTGAGTTTACTTCTCGCTTGATCTGTATTTTTATTTAAATATATTATTTGATATTGGGCGGGCATGGTTGGGGCAGTTAGTAAGATCTCTAGTGCCTTCCAATCAGAAGATCCCTGGTTCAATCCCGGCTCTGCCAAGATTTGAATCTTTGTGTGACCTTCTTTTACGCCCAAGCCAATTCAGCTTTCCATCCTTACAGGGTAAGTAAATGAGTACCAGCATTTGCTGGGAGCTAACCTGGGATGGATTAGCGTCCCATCCAGAGGGAGTCAAAGACTCTCATCCGCTTAACACTAAAGAAACCGGAGATAAGCACTGGCTCCATTGGCCACCTGGCTCGTAAAGGATTTAGAATTATTTTGTTATTCAAATTATCTTACGTATACTATCATATAGCTGGTATTGTGTTACCGTATGTAATAGGACATAAATTATGAACCAGCAGCACTAATCCAGCATATGCCAATAGAGTCCAAGTTTCATGTTTTGACATGGAACGCACATACAAAATACAATTATTTGTTTATTTTAGAGTTTACTGCAGTTGTGTCAGGGGTGCAATGCTTTATGCATGTGAGTGCCTCTGAAACAAACAGATCTGGATCAGCTTCTGAGGAATGAGAGGGCAATGCTCCGTTGGATGTGTGCTGTAAAACCTACTGATGTCATCAACACTCAGGACCTCCGTCTGAGGCTTGGCATTGATGATCTGGATGTTGCCCTCAGATGGAAGCGTCTTAGATGGTTTGGCCATGTCCAGCGGAGCACATCGTGGATTGGAAGGGTTTGTTCCCTGGATGTTGGTGGACGTAGGTCCTGTGGCAGGCCAAGAAAGACCTGGTGTGAGTTCCTGAGGAATGACCTTAAGCTCTCCGGCCTGAGAGTGGAGGACGCAGAAAGACGCGCCTTGTGGAGGAGCGAAACAAAAACCATGCAACATCACACCCGTGAACTCAGTGGATCAGGGACGCTAATGGATAGTGAGCGAGTGAGTGAATCTGCTTTAGATCAATGTGGCCCAGAAGTGCTGAATCAGGGCAAGCCAGTAATCCTGGAGCTACTACTTGAACTACTCAGTCTTTTCTAGGATAAAGGTCACGTCACTTAAGACATGGGAGATGCCAACATAGTCACCTACTGTAATGCAAGAACAATGGTGACTGGAACAACTATCGTGGCATCCTCCATTTGGAAGTCTATCCTGAGTCATAGTGTAGTTTTAGAGCTGGAAGGTCTACAGTGGACATCATCAACTCTCTCTGTCAGCTGCTGGAGTGCCAAGAGCGGCAGCAGCCATTGTTTCTCATTTTTGTGGTCCTAACCAGAGCCTTCAACCTAGTTGATTGTGGCAGGCTCTTCCAGATCCTGCAGGAGATTGGCTGTTCCTCCAAACTTTTAGCTATCATCGCATTCTTTAATTGAGCCACCCGCGATGTATTTCCAGCTAGCAGTGTAGTGAATCAGGGTTGTATCCTGGCACTATTTCTCTGACAGTGCAAAAAGGGCATCCAACACTTAGTTAGTAAACTTTCTCATGCGTGAAAAGAGCCTAGACAAAGATCCTGGCCAAAGGTGTCCAGTCTCCCGTTGTCATCACTATCGTTAACAATCAGCTGGAAGTCAAGGACAACTTCACCTACTTGGGCTCCACCATCACCCAACTTTCCCCCATGATACAGAAATCAGCTCCAGAATTGCCATAGGAGCAGCTATGATGGTCAAGCAGAACAAGTGAGTGTGGGACAATTATTTCCTGACTAAGAAGATCAATATTTGCATCTACCATGCTTGTGTCTTGTTCACTCTAATGTATGGCAGTAAAACCTTTGCAGCCTATACCAGGTAGGACAAGCAGCTCAGTGGGTATCACCTACGATGTTTACAGCATCTCTTGCACATCAGATGGCAAAACGGACTCACCAAGATAGAGGTACTCGAAAGTGCCAGGTTGCATGCATGCTTAGCCACAGATGCCTCCAGTGGGTCAGCCATGTACATTGTATGGAGCCTAACTTCACTTCCACTCATGCCATTGGCCTCTGGTAAGGCATGGGCCGACGACCTCCCTCCTCCACTTCTCTCTGACATGAGCAATATTTCAGAGTTAAGCCCAAGTCTATTTCGCAGTCTTCATCTAAGCCTACCGACCTCTTCTCGTTGTTCCTTGGTGTTCCTCTTTTCCTATTGCCCTGCAGGTTCCAGCTCAGTGATTGGTGCTGAATGCACTCTCCTTGTCTTCATTTCGAATGGTGTTTGGCCAATAGATCTTCAAAATGTTCCTGAGGCAACGATTTATGAATGTTTGCAAGGATTTCATGGTGTGTTTGGTAACTTGCCAGGTTTCTGAGCCATAGAGAAGAACTGCTTAACCACCAAACATGAAAAATCCTTTTTGAGAACTAGGGGAGGGCCACCATCACATGGGCCATCCACTGTTCAGGTTAAGTAAAAACTGCAAGAAAGATGTGCAGCTCTCACGAAACAATTCAATTCAAACAGATGGGAGGAAGTTACACAGAACCGTGATCCATTGTGTCAAGGGACCAAGAAGACTGAAGCAAGCTTGAGGAAAAACCACACAACATCAGCTCAAAAGCCATCCGACTTCATCTGTGCCACCTGTTTGAAAGGCTGCCTTTTGGAGATCAGGCTGCACAGCCACTCCAGATGCTGCTCCAATCCTTGATACGATGTGCTACACCAGTGAATTTTCAAGATGTGAATGTGAGATCAAGTTAAAACTTGGGTGATCAGGCTGCACAACCACTCCAGATGCTGCTCCAATCCTTGATATGATGTGCTACACCAGTGAATCTTCAAGATTTGAATGTGAGATCAAGTTAAAACTTGGGCGATCAGGCTGCACAGCCACTCCAGATGTTGCTCCAATCCTTGATATGATGTGCTACACCAATGAATCCTCAAGATGTGAATGTGAGATCAAGTAAAAACTTGGGCGATCAGGCTGCACAGCCACTCCAGATGTTGCTCCAATCCTAGATATTATGTGCAACACCAATGAATCTTCAAGATGAAAATGTTAGGTCAAGTAAAAACTTGACTCTAGATATTTTTGCTCAAGCAAGTGAAAGTATTGTAGGTCCTTTTCTCATACTTGCTTCATAAAGGCTACCCTTGTGTATGTACACAGATGGCCAGGGAAACAAAATTGGCTGTTTCGAATCGCAATCTAAAGATAAAGCATAACAGACAGGTAAAATTCCTGTCTTCAAGGTAGAGTGCAAGGTACCTGATGAAAACTCCCTGCTCTGCCAAGATTTTAACTCTCAAGTGGCCTTGTTTTCTGTTGAATTGGATTGAGTGAGTTTTCCATCCTTATGAAATATAAATATTATAATTAAATGAAAGGAGTATTGCTGGGCACGAACCTGTGGTGGCTTACACTTGTCATGCAACAGAATCTTGAGTTAAACATTGGCCAGGCTTGTCTAGCTTCTTAGGTGAAAAAGAAATTACAATAAAACTTGTTTGAATCATAGTGCACTATAATTTATTTTGGTGCATCATGCACCATTGTCAGGTTCCAAATGCAAATACATCAAAACTTACCTGATGGTGCATGTTGCACCGAAATGTAGTGCAGTAATTTTAGCATTTATAGTAAAATGTAGATCAGTATTTATTCTTATAAGATTATTGAATCATAGTAAGCGTGACATTTTGTAAGTGATAAAGATACTATTAGTCATCTTGACAGTGCTGTTCACAAATTAATCAAAAACTGAGTGTTTTTTTTTTGCGATTTACAATTTGCTGCAAGTTACATGGAGGGTCAAGAAAGTGAGTAATAATAGTAATTGTCAGTGCAAACCAAACTGCCTATTTTGTAGGCAAAATTTCCATTTTTGTTATGAGACTTCTTCTCTTTTCAAATTTGTATTAAAAGGATTATGGGATGTGGGAGCGAGGAGATAAGCTGAACCATGGTAATCCAGAGCTTAATGCAAGCTCTATTGGTGCGGCAAAGGTGAGTTGTTTACATTTATAGGTTTTAGTACCTTAGTAGCTTTTAATATTTATATTTGATAGTTTCGATTAAGAAATAAAACATGCTTTCATAGCCTGGTGAAAACTGAGGCAAATGTTTGGGAGAATTCGAGAACAGATCAGTGAAAACCCGAGACGCAGTCAAGGGTTTCTTTTGCTCAAGATTTCTCACAACCTTTGCTGAGGTTTTCACCAGGCTATGAATTGAAGGCACTGATAACATGTTTTATTTTTTCTATGAAATTATTATTTTCTGTTTTAACAACGAGAAAGACTATATACAAAGTGCGAATGTATATTTAAATTGCTTTCATGAAACTGTAACTTTTCACAACTTGGAGACAGAGGCAACCATATTGCTCACGTCATTTTCGTGCTTCATAGCCCTATGAAAACACACTTAGCTTGTAGACCAATCATAATGCATGTACTATCCAAATTATTTTATAAAAAAACTGAGTGTTTATATTACTGTGTACTTTATACATTAGGCAGCATTAGAAGCTATGAATGGTCTTGATTTGTTTGGTTCTGAGGGAGGACAGTCATCTGTTATTCATGTACTACCAGATAATATCCAGTCTTGTAAGGTGAGTTGAATGATTAAATCTTTTTTAAAGTACTTAGCAGAGTAGAAAATGATAATAATTGAATGATTGTGGTACAGTCTTAATAAATAAAGTTTTGCTAACACCTGAGCAAATATAAAATAAAACGGCAAGATTTATTCAACGTATTGGCATCCTCTCAATACCATTTTCAAGATTAAAATATTTACAATTCATGTTTTACAGTAGCTTTAATAATGAACACTAGAAAACCCCAGGAAATTTTCAAAGCTTTTCACAGTATTGTTTTTAAATAGGTTTTATTAATGAGACCCAGCGTGTACTTGCTGAAATATTATGATGAATACAAGAGGTAATTAATTTTGAAAATACGGTAAGCCAATAAAATTAAAAATATCCATTGTTAGAATCAATTTAAGCAACTAAATTTATCTCTCCTATTGTCTCACGATTTTTATCATTGAAAAGACTGTGACGTTTTGACTGCAACGTGCAAGTCTCCTAGCAGATGAAGACTTGTAGGTTGCTATGGAAACGTCACGGTCTTCTCAACGACAAGAATTGTGAGACAATCAGAGAAATATATTTAATTATTTATACTGACAGTAAGGCTGTTAAGCATCAGAGCTTCAGAAAATTTGCCCAGAAGACAAAAGCTTCAAAAAAATAATCTAGAAATTGCTCTTTCCACTAATTTACAATGACCAACCTAAACCTTGATTTATCTTAATAACTAGAAACATACATGTTCAGTCTAAGAAAATCTTGGACTGGAGAACCCTGATTTTTAAAGCCTCAAACCTTCAACAGCAGCACATGAAGATTTTGTTTTGCCAAGTCCACGGGTTCAGGATTTTAGCTTTTATGAGTATAGTAGTTTTGGTTCAAGTATAGATAGCAGCACAAGTGTGCTAGAAGCTAACTTGAAGCCACGATAATGGCATTAAGGCCACTTTGGTAGCAGTCTTTACCCATAAAGTTTACCATAGAAATAGTAAGTCTGAATGCTAGCAGCCATGGACAGCTGTTTTGTGTGGTAGAACGCTCGGGCTTACCCCTGAGTGGGCTAGCTGCCTTCGATAGATCTTATTTGCATGCAGCTGTTTTGAGAGTTCTAGGCCTCATCAGCATGGCATAGCTAGCAAACAGGATTAGGTTCCCAAAAAGAATAGAAGAAGGACAATGCTTGTGGGATGTGGTGTATAAAGTTTAACGTCCAGTATAGATAGCACAAGTGAACTGGTAGCTTACGTGAAGCCACGATAATTGGCACTAGTACTACGTGTCACTGAAAAACATGGGTCAGAATAGTGAGAACTATAAACTAGGGAAACATTAGTATTTTGCAGCTATAAACGTGAGTCAGGATTATTAGAAAGAATTAATGATTTTTTGACATTCTCTTATTGTGTAAACATTGATTTTTTTTTTCTAACTAACTGTGGAACATTCAAAATGTAGTTTCAAAACATAAAGTCACTTCCCTGCCCAGAATTACTGTAATTTAGTGAACTTTTGGAAAACGAGAAACGAAATGTTAGTTAATAGTTTTCTCACTATGGTAACAACAGATAAGGGCCTGAGCCCTAATGTAATGAACCTGGTTGTACTGATGTTGTTCATTTTGCTGTTGCTAGGCAATTTTACAGTCTATGTTACCTAAAGAGTCCAACTCAAAGGTAAGGGAAGAGAAGGCTCCATTGACGAGTTTTCCCCATATATTAGTTATACTGTAATAAAGGCTCTCGATTTGAGTGTATTCTGAGATTTTTATTTGCTGGGCTTCCTGTGGAACACCTCGACTTTAAGTTTGCCCTTCATTTTTAGCTCATTCATGCACGCGCATGCATAAGCAGTGAATGAGTATCGTGGGGGTGAAATGTCGACGGAAGTGGTTGTAGACCGAAATCTGTAGACGGAAATTGTGGACCGTAGACGGAAATAGAAGTTCCCTACGGGCGTGGCTCCATGGTAAAACTTTTGACTTTCGTGTACACGGACCTAGTTCGAGGAACGTATTGACCTTTTTTTTTATTTTAGTTTTTTTTTTTTTTCATTTTTTTTAAAACTTAAAATTGCCTT
>JANCMA020249798.1:0-12660 GCA_024336925.2 Zoanthus solanderi | reverse complement strand
TTCACGAGAGCCAAACACTTTGCCAAACATATACGATTGAGTGGATGATTTTCATGACAAGGTATCTCGAAATTTTTATAAGTATATTATTAATAAGTAAACGGCGAGTGAAATTTCAGCTTTTTGAAAAACTCACAAGTGCAAATTAATTCCAAATTGAACGAGAAAAACCGTATGATTACCTATACAAAAACAAGGGCTACAGCATGCCAAAGTATCACCAAACAATATTAATGGTTGCATGAAAAATAATTTACTTAAAGCATGCAAAAAAATTACTCTAAAATTTTAAGTACTGGCAACCTGAGTTTACAACAGACTTAGATAACAGAGCATAGATAGCAATAACAGCATGCGCAAAGGTACAAAGTTGGAGCATGCGCAAAGATACAGCAATAGGAGCATATACTCAGATACAACCATAAGAGCACGCGATAAGACACGCAACAGGAGCAAGCCGGATAACCAAAAAAAGGAGAGCATGACGTGGTTCCCAAAATGGAAAATGAAGCTAAAAACTTGATTTTTTCGAAAAGTATTTCTGCAGGTCAAAAGAATATTTTTTGTTCAACAAACTTGTTCTTTTACTTATTTATAATTCAAATCCGAAAATCGGCTCTGCTAAAATATTATACCGAAACACGAAGGGTTTAGTTTTATCTAACTGAACAAAAAGTATAATGACTTTTAAAGATGACAGCATCACGTAATTTCTGTTGTCGTTGAAAGCCATGGAAACTAAATGACTGACAAAACTATGAAAACCTTGGTAAATATCCTCCAAAACGCATTTCTAATCCGGTGATAATTTGATCAAATGTTTAGCACCTTTAGTAATTAGGCTAATGCAAAACAAAAATGTGTAGCAAAAACACAAACTGAAATGGTTTATAGATCAATTTATGTGTTTACTCAATTTTGAAGTTTTCTGTTGTTTTATTTGGCAACAGCGGGTTTTGGAAAGAGATCACGGACGCTTATTAAGTGTGTTTACCATGATTAGCAGAAATTTATAATGACTAGCACTGTATGCTACTCACGTCTCTGGCAATTTTAAGTAAAATAGCTGTTACCTAACCCTATACACATGAATCTAATGAGCTTTATGCTAGGATTCCGCTGACCCTAATTAGAACAAAGTTGTTAGAGTGGACTGGTTAGGAAATTGGCAAACTACAAAGATTACATTTACAATGTTTCTTTGTTTCATGTTGTGTGCAATGTCACAGTTAGGATCTTTATTTTGTTCTAGGTGTGATGCTTCATTAGTCTATTGGCTGCTTGCTGATTTACACCTTCGGCCTTTTGTTATTTTTTTTTGTGCACGGTCAACGTCATATTTCAATAGTGAAGAAATTCATCAAGTTGATTGAAAACAGGCTTTTGTTCCACGAAAATTGCCAATTATAAATTGTCATCTTCTAAAACCATCACCACTATTATTACCATCATCTACAAAGGCTTTATCATTATCCATTTTTTTTGTACCAGAACCTTTGGGGTAGAGCTAAACGCACTGAAATGTTTTTTTTACATGATTATTTGATGTATATTTGTAACAGAAACTTTGGATTGTCACCGTCTACTCTAAGCTAACTAGCTAAATCCTTTACGAGCCAGATGGCCCGTGGAGCCGGCGCTTGCGCTTATATCTTCGGTTTCTGTAGTGTTAAGCGGATAAGAGTCTTTGACTCCCCCTGGATGGGAGACTAATCCATTGCAGGTTAGCTCCCAGCAGACGCTGGTAATCATTTACCTACCCCAGAAGGCTGGAAAGCTGAGTTAGCTTAGGCGGAAAAGAAGGTCGCACAAATATTCAGATTGAACTGGGGACCTTGCGGTCGGAAAGCAGAGATTTAACCAAATGCGCCAAGCACGCCCGTCCTAGTATTATTTTAATAATTTAATTTTAATGTCTACATCTTATTCATTAAAACATCACTTAAAACACGTATTAAAATACCTGTTTTAAGTGGAATGTTGATTTCTATTTGTCAGAAATTTTGAATTTGAACATAATGTTTATTTTGAACTTGTCGTATTTGAAGCCGAAATTTCGTGTTTGCGAAAGCAAGATTTAATGATGAAATTTCGTGTTTGTGAACTCAAAAATTTCGTGTCTTCCAACTCAAAATTTTAGGAAATCCGTGTTTGTTTGTTTCGCAAACACGAAATTTCTGAGATCACCAACATGAAGTTTCGCCTTCGCATACATGAAAATTTGTCTAATTCCGTCTTCGCGATCGCAAACGTTAAATTTCGTGTTCAAATACGACAAGTCCAAAACTAACACGAAAATTATAATGTCCCTTCCGTGTCACCGTAAAACTGATAATATTCTTTTATTTCTTATATAGATAGGACCCTATGCACGCTTTGATAGAATATAGAAAAAACATTTTTGTTGTTTTTCAGCGTGTAGAATCTATATTATAAAACAAGTAAAGAAGTTAAGCCGTGTATTGGATTGTGATATAACACTTCGAGCACTTGAGAACACTCGAGGAAAGCAAATAATTTATACTTGTAAATCTTTTTTATGACACAATACTTGATAAAAAAAAGCCTTTTCTAAAAGTTTTGAAATGTAACACAATCTTTGGGACTATAGCTAAATAACTACAATGAAAAGAAGTAAGAGGCATGTATTAAAATCAGACATAAAATCGACCCGGAGAATTTTTAACGAAGGTTTTTTATACAGGAAACATATAAAGCAAACACTGTAACGCCTTTTTTCGGTTAAATACTCAAGAATATTATTTTTATTATTTTGTAAAGCATTTGAAAAAGAAGAACTTATTTAAAAAATAGAATAATTTAATAATAGAATTATATGCGCGCACTGTTTTCGATTAATTTAATGCTTGCATCGCTAATTTTCTGTAACAAGGTAAATCAAATGCCCATAGAATCGAAAACGTCTTTTAGCTAGTCTTAAATTTTTGTTGAACATCTTTTTTTTTTTAAAAAAACATAACGTCATTGTTGTTTTTAACCGATCTTAATTCGTGATCCAATTTTGTTTCGTGAGATACGCAGAAGCCTACCAATCCTAGAAATAATTTGCATTGTATGCGTGACAGCGTGTATTAATATAAAGTATAACCAGCTATATATTAAGTATTGAGATGTGGAAGTTTTAATATGTAGGCAGACAGATCTAGAAACTCAAGGATAGCCAGAGATATATAGATAGACAGACAGACAGATAGAGAATGAGTTACAGATAGATAATTACCGTGTTGTTTTTCTACACACAAATTAATGTTTTTCACATTTTAAAACTGCCATCAATTAAAATTTTAATTTTCAAATGCTATAAGATATATCAAACTTTTGTGATCGAAACTACAACTGAATACAGCATGATAACATATATCGTTTTATATCAAACTTTTACTGAATGGAAACTGTAATCATGCCGCACCATATATCGTCTTCTATGTTATGGTAAGCAAAAATTTGATCGACAAAACTCAAAAGTAATAATAAAAAATAGACAAAAGCTCAGTGGAGAAGGTGTCACTACAAGGGTACCCCTGCTCTTTCTCCCTCCACCCTCCCTCCAACCGCCTTCCACCCTCCCTCCAGTTCCCCCCTCCCTCCTCTACTCCCAATCCACTTATTATTAAAGCTTAGGCCTTCTCGAACCAAGTGGCCTATAATGCAGCCAGCGTGTATCTCCGGTTTCTGTGGTGTTAAGCATCTAAGCAGATGAGAGACTTTCACAGCGTTAGTTATATGATTAAATAAAGAGATCATTACATGACAAGATCGTTTTTATTCACGAGTTTGGCACAAAGCACGAACGAGCGAGTCTTCGAGTGAGTGAGCGGTATGATACCAAAACAAGTGAATAAAAACGATGTTTGGATCTTTCCATGTCATAATTTGTTTATTATATACTGAGTCAGATAAAACTACACAAAAATAAAGACAAATTTACTATGCAAAACTTCCCGCGTTCTCGCCATCTGACGTCATCAAAAGCAAGAACAGTGGAAATTGGATAAAAGAATTACATGGGGCCATTTGATTGGAGGACTGCCAGAATGATACGATACTATGATATGTTGTGTTTTATGTGATGACTGCTTTCACTATCGGTGCGAACTGTTGTCAACCCGTGGGGACCAAATACGCTGTTTCACCGGCGTCAATCTTTAAATTTTGCCACTAACACTTTTGGACATTTTCTATTTAAAATTTTTCTCTTGGAGATAAAGTTTGTTTTTAGAATGAAAGAAGGTAATATCTATAAGGCCGCTCGACCAAAGAGCAATGTTAAACGTGCAGATCATATAGTTTTCGACAATTTTTAGCATAACCAAATCCCGTTAGGAAGTTGCGAGACTTATCCCACCAAATGTTAATTAAACCATTTCACTTAGGAAAATGCAGTGCAAGAGGAACAGTGCTCGCATGCAATCGCATCGGACCAACTTCTACGATTCGCAACGTTTCGAGTTAGGCTGGCTAGCTACGACTTAGTGTCGCCTTGACATGAAGTCGCCATGGTTTTTGTATAAAATGTAATAAAATTGCCTTGTGCAATAACTTTAACCATATGCCTTTGACTTTTTTTTTCTAAAGAACAGACAGATTCAGGTATAACCAGCCAAAGTTTGCTGTTTACGAAGATTAACTAGTATTATAAATTACATGACGCAATTTAAATTAACGTTAACAGAAGTTAAATCTGGAAAAACGCCAACCTGCTGATGACGAAGTTACATTCCGCTAGCGGTGTGATTTGGTTGCAGTTATGAATATCTAAACTTTATTTTGCCACAGGCCATATTTTGTTCAAAAGCAAGTTAAGAGACTTAGTAAAAATATATATTTAAACAAACTTTTTTCAGTTACCAGGAAAATTGTCCTCTAACATATAATACCAAAACAAAAATAAAGGAAATGTAGAATGCAATTTGATATGATTATATTTTTTTTACAGTTTGAAAAAGCTTTTGCTATGGTATATATACATTTGGGACTGAATAGTTTGAATTTTTGCTTTTTCTTTTTCTCTTAATACCAAAAAACGTATTTATTGTATCTTAATTACTTGGTTTCAGTTTTTTTGTAAATGTATTATATTGTATGCATATATAAATAAACAGTTTGTATGTTAGAGTTTTTCCCATCATATATAGGTGACTTTAAATATATAATAGATAAGCTTTAAAATTTCAAGAATGACTTAAATAAATTTTTTTTTTTACTTCAAATCAACTTAATATCAATTGTTTGACAGACAAGTTTGTTTCACTAGCAATAATCTGGACTTGCACTGAAAAGTGTCTTTAGTTGATTAATGTGTGACATCAGTCTTCTTACTTTTAAAACTAAACAGTTCAATTAAGGAAATAGTTACTAATTGTGTTCGTTTCCCAAGAAGGCAGTAAAGAAACAAAAACGTTTTGGTATAGCTAGCTACAAAGCCTGGCTGTCTGATACTAAAAGATCAAAGGTATTTCTAGGGAGCAATGTTGTAAGATATTTTAGTTTTACTGAATTATCAAGTTAAATATTGGAGTTTCTAAAATGTTAATTTTAAAAGTTTTCATTTTTATGCATTTTTTTCATTAAATATCGCAAGTGGATCGGCAAGTTTTTTGCTTTGAAACGTATTTCACTGAGATGTTTCAATTGACTACTCTTTTTAATTTCTTAAGTTTCTGTTCTGAAGAACATTGTAATAATTAGAAGATGATTTAATTGAAAGGTGGGCTGGCCTTGTTGATAATTTTGAACTTCCGCTAAAAACCAGACGAATAAAGTATAAACTTTTTCAGTTCACATCACACGTTGGATGTATTTTTATGTCATTAATTTCTGTCTGAATATTTTCCAGGATTTTTTCCATGTTTAAAAGCTTCAAAGTTTCTTGTTTCTGCAAAAATTATAATGAATTATAGAGATGAAAAATCAATATTTTTATAGTAGAATTTCGAAATTGATTTAATTTATTTATGTGATAACGTGAGTACATGCATGTATGCAAACAGAGCCAATATAAGAATTCTTGTTTTATGCAGGTAAAAAGTTTTGAGAACTTCTCCAAAATGTAAATTTCATTACGAGATCGACGTAGTAACAGTAATAAAAGCACCAGTAATGTTTATATTTACATCTGAACTGTCCAATCAGGTGATTGTAGACCAAACAGGAACCAGTAAAATCAATTCTGATTGGCTAATTTATGTTAGGAGTTTCACATTTTATGTGAGACGTTTTGCTGTAGTTTAGTGATTGTAGAAAAACGCAGTAGGTGAAATACCTTCCATATGACAATCTAAACGTAGGAGTCTCTTTGCAAACTTATGTAAGAAATTTGTAAATCCATAAAAGTGAAAGATAACAATTTCCGATGGCTTTCACGGATTTGAGTCCCCGCAAAACTAAGCAGGACAACACTCGTGAATTAGCAAGAGACTTTATATGGTATCGGCTCGGAAAGGCATCCGATTGTCCAAGCAAAACCGCCGAAAATATCCGTCGACTTTCGGACGAGCTGGAAGTACAGCACGGAGTTTTTTTAGATAGCATGTGCCATCAACTCGAAATAACTGCCGATTCCGCGCATTCAAAATTTGTGCAAATTGCAGATGAAGTTTTCAGAGAAGGTATAAATTGGGGAAGAATTGTGGCAGTATTTACGTTTGGTGGACGGCTAGCCAAGAACCTGCAACAAAGTGGGGAAGAAAAAGGAGAAGAAATAGCAGAGTGGTTAGGTGATTACATGACGAAACTAAGTGACTGGATTCAAAGCCATGGAGGATGGGTAAGTGCTACGTAAGTTTTCTCGTGAAATAAATGCTTGAATTTATTGGTACCACCAGAACGCTTGTAAAAAAATACAAATCTGTTTCACAAATCAACTGAATATTTTAGCCGTTTTTTTACTATACTATAAAGCAAATTTGGAATTTCACTAAGAATTCAAGAAAGAAAATGTAACTGTTCATATGATTTTTTGGCTCTACTAAAGTGTTTATATTAAAATATTAAAACTGTATTTATTATACAGCCTTCCGTTTGTATACAATTATGTCAATTCTCTTCGCCAATCAGATTCTACTCTTTTTTTGCCATTGACAACAGATTCACAGCCAACGTCTAGTCTTATAAAGTGTTTACTATTGTCAAACGGGGGTGTTTTCTTTGTCAAAACTGTGTATAAATTTGAGGCAAGATCACGTTTTTGGTTAGCAACAGAGTGAGCTTAATAGGAAAAAAAGTTAGATTGCATTAGGCATAACAAAAACACTAGGTTTTTCTGTGTTCCTAGCTAGCTGACAAAAATTTAATAAAATGAAAATGTGTAGAGATAAGGCTGCAATGAAAAACACCCCAAGTCTAAGGATGTCTACAAAATATGCAAACACAGAACTGGCAACAGGCAATGTAGTCAAAAAAGATTCAAAATCAATGAAATTTTAAAATTTCTAAATAGCAAATCCTTTAACTCTGGCAAGACCAAAAATATCACATGACGGTATTTAAACAGCTCCGTGCTAGTTTTACAAGAGTTGCATGGGAATAACCAATAGTTTTAATGTTTGAGACGTGTACGAAATGCGGTTTAATCATTTATCTAAGAACTACCGGAACTGATTTACCTGAAGTGAAGTGGTAAAATCTAATTCTGCTTTGAAGCTCAATAGAAAAAAAAAACAGTGACCAACAAGATTTAAAAAAGAAATTTAAATGTCTAGTCACTGCGAATATAAAATAATCTGCCGTGGCGTGGCGGAGCAGGAAGGGGTAAGCTGGGGGGAGGGGAGGGGGGAAACAGTCTCCCCAAACAAAAAATTTAGGGTTAAACCCTCCACGCCGGCATTACCAAAACTTTTACAGATGCAGTATAGAATCAATTTGGCAAATATTTAGGGCTAAATACTCTAGCATGTTTCTGAAAATCGTGAATACTATTTCCCCCCACAAAACTAGATAGAAGAGGCGTCGACTGAGTGATGCAATTATGAAATGACTTACTGTACTAAAAACATAAAGCTAGCTCGAAAAAGGTGACAAGTATTTAAGTTTTTAGAATGCCCTTTTTTTAATATATACTAAATAATAGCGATCCGTCGGTGTTAAAACCGGATTTGTTTTGTACTTGACTTTGTGTAAGATACGATGCGCTTCCCCCCGACATTATTTTCATGCAGACTGACGCTCTGCCATCTCTGATATAATCAGTAGTGATGTAGTTTGCGAAAGAAATTTTATCACTATTCAGGTCTTACGCTAAGTTATTGAAAATATCAAGTCTTAAGTAAGAAATCTGATTTCATTGGCTTTTAGACAAAGTTTTCAGCTAATATTGTACGTGACAAATCAATTAGATTTACTAACTAGAATGCTGTTTTAAATGTTACCATAAGGTTATTTGCAGTTCAAAAAGATTAGATTACAATTAGACTTAAAACACGTCTAATTGAGAATTCTGTTTTAAAAATGTTACTGATACAGTTTATTTGCAGTTCAAAAGGGGAGATGATTTCATTTTAAATGCTGTAATTGTTGTCTCAAAATCACCCCACGTTTTGTAGCAGAATACGATGCGCAAATCAATCTCAAAAAATCCATAGCTTTGTCAGCGAAAACTGCAAAACAAAAAATGAATCGGAAGTGTTTATTTTAAAAAGTAAAAAATAGAAAAAAAAATTCCTACATTTACAAATTATGTTTCAATTGATATTTGCTTAAGTTAACTTTTAAGCTCTCGTTTTTTTGATAATTTTTGCAATAATATTGAGGCTGAAAAAATTTTACAAAACTTAATAGAACAGGCTGGAATATATATACTAAGAAACAAGTATTGTACAAACTACATACGGTTGGGATTGCTAATTGCAAATGTCTATAAGATACTTGAATGTGAATATAAATTAAACATCTACAGTAATATTTTTACAACTTTTAAGTACGTATATGTGTGGAACTTTCTTTTTGAACAAAACACGCAGTTGAACAACCCCAAAAATTTCAGCACACGAACTCTAAAACAACGCCCGTGACTTTCACTAAACTTTCAACCTTTTAGTTTGTGTAATTCAATAATTTATTTGTTTCTCGGCTGTTTGTCTGTGCATAACTCGTTGGGCAAACTGAAGTGTAATTCAGTGACAAGTGCAATGTATTTATTAGGTTATTTTTTTAAAAATAACTCTGAAATGCCAACTGTTGTGTTTATTATTCGACAAACGACGTCTGTACGTCAAACAAGGAGTTAAATTTCTAATTCACAATTGAAGCGATTTATTAAAAGTTTCTGCAGAATTAATTAATATTGTACACACGAGATAGATGTTTAGGAATATTTTAAGAATATCTGCATGATATTACATAAACTGTCAAAATGCTTCAGAACATCCAGCTTCTACATTGAAATTGGATGTTCTTACAAAGGAAAAGAAGAGCATTATCAATGTTGTCTGCACGATTAAAAAATTTTTTTTTTATGTTTTAGGTTTCACTTAAACGTATTTTACCTGAATTTTAATTTAGTGCTTGCGTGCCCGTATTATTTACTATCAAAACTAATTACGCGAAGGAGGAAACAATAAATACAGGTGTGAGAATTTGGCATTTATCCACCATAGAAACAAATATTGGTCAGTCTATATCACATTTTCAATGACAGAGACCGTGGTATAAACAGCGATAGTGACATTCACCGCTATGGAGTATGGTGATAATAGCAGTGGCCAGACACTGATGGTGACTTTGACAGCGATGGTGACAATAGCAGTGGCCAGACAGTGATGGTTACATACAATAGCAGTGGCCAGACAGCGATGGTTACATTCACTGCTATGGTGACAATTAGCAGTGGCCAGACAGTGATGGTTACATTCACCGTTATGGTGACAATTAGCAGTGGCCAGACAGTGATGGTTACATTCACCGTTATGGTGACAATAGCAGTGGCCAGACAGCGATGGTTACATTCACCGCTATGGTGACAATTAGCAGTGGCCAGACAGTGATGGTTACATTCACCACTATGGTGACAATAACAGTGGCCAGACAGCGATGGTTACATTCACCGCTGCGGTGACAATAGCAGTGCCAGACAGTGATGGTAACATTGACAGCGATGGTGACAATAACAGTGGCCTGATATGATGGTGACATTAGCCAGACAGTGATTGAGACAATGTCGGCAAAAGTGGCAGTGATGTTACGAGTAGCAGTAACAGTGATGTTTATACGAGTTCGAAATATCAACAATTATTATTGTACAAATAATTTCTCAAAAATGATCAAAGTTATCTCAGCTGCTATGGCAATTAACTAAGCCAGGTGAAATCTGCCAATCATGTCGTCCTTTTTGCCTGTGATAATTTTGTAATTTTGTCATTTTTAAAATCTTTTTCTTCAGTGATTTTATTGCAGAGCCAAAGACGTGACATGAATAATAAGTAAACAGTTTTCTCTATTTAGACATTGAATGTGAAATATTCAATACAATTAGCATACTTGTATTCCAGAGCACCTGCAAAAACACTAAAACTGTTTTTGCAATCTGCTATTTGAAAACTCTGCGTCAGAACCAAATTGCTTTAGTTAACCAAGTCGAACGACTTCAGGATTCATTTTGAGTTTTCGGTTGACGATTTCCCCTTAAATGGAACACATATCCATCGCAGGTTTCAGTTCTCGATCCAAGCTATAATTGGTATATATATAGCATTTCTGGTCTTTCATTAACGTGAGAGTAAAGCTTGACAATGTCCGAAAACCGCAGAAAATGGAACAATGTTTTAAAAATAGGAGGTTTGGGGATTGAAAGTGAAAGAAAGTAATCAGTATCTAACTGCCTTTTTTGTAGAACTATAAATGATCAACATTTGTTCTCCTGGAATTTAGATGGCTCCGTGATAATTTAGTTCCCTATGATAAATGAGACCGGAATAAAAAAAATTGTTCCTGTGATTTAAGTGGTGTGGCTTGTTAACGGTCAGTATCACCAAGAATTTGGGGACGTCACGAATATTCCCTTTTTATTATTTTTGCAAAAAGATTACCTTTTCAGCACCGAAAACAATGACGGATTGATTAATGGTGGCCGATTTTGTGACATTCTTCTAAGAATCTTGTGACATATATACATATTTTATTAGTAAGATTTTCAACTTAATTTTTCCTTTCAAAACAACTGATCTTGCTAATATACTGATGTCATTGTTGTAATAAACATATCACTGACAACATAACGTATAAATAACATTTTTTCTCTTATTACCCCCGCAGGGTTTTGGCCCAGAGGCGAAAACCCGAGGAGGCAAAATAGAAGCCCCCGCACATAATATTTATATTCATGTTTGAATTACACTTATAAAATAATTCGGATAGTACGTGCGTTTTGATTGGTCTACAAGTGTGTTTTCATAGCGCTATGCGGCACGAAAATGAGGTGAGCAATGTGGTTTGACTGTCTCCGACGTGTGAGAATTTACAGCACGCGCTTCATATATCGTCTTTCTCTTTGTTAACAATGAAAATAATAATTTTATAAAAGGAATAAAACATGTTGTCCGTGCCTCCATAGCCTGTTGAAAACCTCGGCGAAATTTGTGAGAATTCTCGAGAGGGTGAAAACCCTCGACGGCGTCTCGGGTTTTCACTGATCTGCTCTCGAATTCTCCCAAATGTTCGCCTCGGTTTTTACCAGGCTATGAAGGGATGGAAAACATGGTTTATTTCTTAAATAAAAATACAAATACAGTATAGTTGGGGAAATTATCTCGATTTGGAAATACTAGGCACGCATAGTCGTATTCTGGTAATTTTTGAGCTGTCACCAAGTTTGAACAAAAATAATTTAAAACTGACAAATATGACTACAAAGGTTATTTATCTGACATGTGTCAGAACTAATTAAGCCAGTTATAAAATTTGTTTAAGACGGTAAACCGAATAAGTTTTGAATCTTAATTGTTAAATTTTAATAAATTGTTTATTGTTTTGTTGGCTTTAATACGTTAAGTAAAAGCTGAGATATTTCATTCTAAAGGTATTTAGACAAGACTAAGTGTTAGCAAAGCAAGTGAAATCTAGCAAGTTTTATTAAGGTTAAGGTTAAATTACCATACAAAGTATCACATCTTAGTAAAGGCGGGGGCAGTTGTAGTGTGAACTATTCCTAGTCATAATATTTGCTGCGAACGAAGCGAATAGACTCCTATACGGAGCACATTGTAGTCTTCGGATGTCACTAGCAACGAACATGCGATACATACGATCAGCGGTTCAAGTCCGTACCGTATTGAGAGTCGATTCAAGGTTGTCACTAGAATTTCGGAACACACGATACATGCGATCAGTGTATTTTAAGGGTCAATAAAAACCATTCTAAGTACGTTCACTCTAACACTAATTTACTCTTCTCTATTTACAGTAACAGTACAAATACATTAAATGTCGAAAATAGAACAGTATTGTGTATTCGCAGAACCCACTTTATATTAGAAATCACCAGCAATAATATTAATATTATCTCCTTTTTACATGCATTTACAAGCTGCAATACTTTACACGTAGTTTGACTTTTGAGTTTTTCTTCCCTTTTTTGTGGGTAAAGCCTCGAAGAGGCTTCTACCGCACTATGTCGTCAGTTTGAATGAGTGTCTGTAATATCGACCA
>JANCMA020249700.1:0-12660 GCA_024336925.2 Zoanthus solanderi | reverse complement strand
AAAATTCTTCTAACTCAAATACTTCTTTCAACTCCTTCACTATCCACCAAAATTTAGGGTAGAGAGTGGCCTTAAATAAGAATGAGTAATAATGTATAGTACACAAATGACATATAATCAATCGTAAATATTGCTTAAAGTAGTATTTGTACCTTGACACTGTTGCCGGGGAAGCGTTGTCGATATTATGTGGCTCAAACACAATCTTACAATTGGGTGCCATGGGAATACGATCGCCATTGGCAAGGGTCAGGGTTTTGTTGTCATCCAACACACTGTTCAGATTTTCAATCCAAATGGCATCCACAGGCCCATCCAGAACAATCCAGATGTGGTCGGTCTAGGCAGACAAAAGTGGCATTAGGAATTCTAAAAAATATTGTTAGATTCGATAGGGATTTTATTCTACTTTGAGTGAAAACACTGTCATAATTACGAATAATTATGAATAGTCGTGTCGCGGCCGCGAAATGCAAGTAAGTGTCCAGAGAACAATAGCCATTTCTGGCTATGTAGCATCACCAAGAATATGATGTTCATGAACACATAGAATTCAAGTTTTGGTAACTACATTTTTAATTCTACTCGGTATTTAAACAACAAATTAAATCCGTACAAAAATAACTAAATCTTATTACTCTACCTTCTTTAAAACAAATATCCACCACAGGTAAACCTAAAAGATAAAAGTTATGGTGAAAAGAAACCTTACCTTTTTTGTTCGAAGAGTTTTTCGCCATAAAGTTGAGAAAATTCCATCTGTCCAATCGTTTGTAGCCACGTCAAGTCGTCCGAACATTTGAGGAGCAGTGATAGCCTGGAGACAGAAAACTTAGAACTTTAATAAGGTCTTTAAAGCCACTTCTCAAACGGTATAAACGCTTTTAACGAATGGCATCGTTTGAAATGTCAGCTTTTAAACTCTGGTAATGATAAAAAGTTTCGACATAAAGTTGTTAAAACCACAATTTGTATGTAACATCTGACAAACATCAATAATCACTTCTTAAAAACAACACGACAAAATATTAGTAAAAATTTTTTCTAATGATAACAATGTGCGCAAAAAATAAACCAACCTTTGGGTTCATTCTGGATTCTTTATGCAAGTCTCCACATTTAGTCATTGCCTTCATAAGCATGTGTATACACTTTGTTTTACCAGCTCCACTAGGTCCAAGGGCCATCATACCATGCCTGACTCGCTGGGTTTCATACAACTATTAAAATGCGATAACAGCACAATGACGTTAGTTTTTAGATATAAGTAACACGTAAGAAATACTGCAGAATTGTTTTTAATCAACTAAAGGGCGCGTTATTAGCTTTCTATATTGTACTCTATTTTTTCGTTCTCTGATGGTTTTATTTGTTTTTAATTAGATTAAAATGTATGCAGTTTATTTAAGAACTAAGGAAAAAAGATGAAATAAATTAAATAAAAAAGTAAACAAAAAAGGGGGCCCTGTTTTACATGGCCGCCTATCAACGAAATAAAAGGGATTAAAGACTACCTCGTGGAAGAGTGGTTTTGTTTTCAAAACTAAACAGTTATAAATTAGCATCCCACGTAGACATTAAGAATAGTTTTAAAAGAATGACTTAAGATCAACGCCATGATCGAATTCCGTGCTTGCGAGCAAAATCTTTAAAGAACTGTCAGTGGATCTGATTATCTACGCTGATACTGCGATCTGCTTTGAGTTGTTTAATACGTCTGATAAAAATGCTTTTCTAATATTACACTTTTTGCGTTATCCATTCTTGAAACTACTTTAAAGCCTTGCATCCACAAAGAGATATTAATCTTTAATAAACTTAAATCATCTCTTATTCAAACCACATCAATACCTTGTCTCCAGAAGGAGATTTTAATTTTTAGTCAAGTTTGTTGTTGCGTGTCAAGAGAATGGAGCAGGAGAAACTGAGTGTTATTGACGGACCCACTAAGAGATGGCCTGCTCTACCAGTTGTGGCCCCAAAGCTTAGTTACGGCTTTGAGTCCCATTGAATCCTGAAAAGAAAAGGTAGACCCACTAAAATAACCTGCTCTCCCAGTTTTGGCTTGTGTTAGAGCACTGCACCCGTATCATAGAGGTCATGGGTTCGAATCCCATTGAAACCTCAAAAGTAAAGGTGGATCCACTAAAATGACCTGCTCTACCAGTTGTTGCTTCATAGCTTAGTTGGTTAGAGCGCTGCACCGGTATCGTAGAGGTCACGTGATGGAATTGCTTAAGTGACAAAACAAATTGTTTGAATGTAAACAGCCACTGACCCTATAGCCAACTTGCCATGAATGGCAGATAAGAACTGTCGTCGAATTCTGAAAATTTTGGAAGCTTTCGTAATTTACTTCTTTTTCACATTTATTATTTGTATTGCTATTTGAATGCTGATAAGTATGTCTTTTAGATTGATGAATTCGAAGCCTTAGTCTTGACACCAATAAAATAATCAACTGATAGTGTGAAAGCTTCGCTCAACTTCTTCAGTCAGTGTGGCGATCTTGCCATGAATGGCAGACAAGCCTAATTAAAGCACTTTGTGCATGATTTGATCACATTTTCACCACAATTTTTGTTAAACGTATGGATGAGTTAGCTCTTAGAAGCCATTGATTTACGATTCATTTCTTCTTTATACCTGAATCAATTTCAGACACCACGGCGGATGATTGACAAGTTTTGCTTCTTCCACGCATTGTGCGATAGCTTCTTCAATGTCAGGATAGCCTGCTTTGTCAAGCGTGAGGCCTGGGAACAGATCGTCAATCAAACTAAGAAACAGAGGCTCATCCTCATCGACCAGTTTACTGAGATTCATGTCACGCAACACACGCATTACAATTCTGTCTTCACTGTCCTGTTAAACAGAAAGTACAAGTAGACTGATCAGTTTTTCATATTACCCAACACGCACAACACAGTCCTGTCTTCGATGTCTTATTTTGTGAAATATAAAAAAACTAACCACTTTTTCATATCACAGGTGTTTCTTCATTTATCTTGTTTAACAGAAAATACAAATAGACTATATAATCAGTTTTCATTTTATCCAACATCACAAGTTTGTCTTTGCTGTCTTGTCCAACAAAAAAATACACGATGACGAGAATATTTAAACTCCATATCATAATTTTGTTCTATCACTGGTTTTTAACAAGCAAGCATACTGTGCTCAACTCACCTCCGGGTTTGCTCTTTTGGTCGCTCCAAGCGTTCGCAAGACTGACAAAATGTTACGAAGACCAAAATCGTAATGAACCTAAAAACAAGTATTAATTCAAAGTGTCAGCTTCTTACACTAATTATGGCGATGGCCATTAATTTGTCACAATGACAAATTGTCTATCTTGACTATATAACCGCATTTTGTCCCTTTTAAAATATTCAACAACTAACAATTCCTTAGATCAAACTCGATTGATGTTTGGTAGAGAGTGGTAATTAGAAACAAAATTACCATATTAGCAATAATAATAACTGAGTTTAAGAAAAAAGAAAACACTGTTTACGTTAGTTAAAGATATTATAAATATCGTCATCACCACCATCACAATCATCACATCTCCGCCAGTATTATCATCATCATTACTATCAACAGCACCCCACCAGCACAATCACCATCATCATTATCATCATCATCATCATCATCATCATCATCATCACCATCACAACCACAATAATCATCACCATTACCAAGGTTAGGGTTAGAGCAACACTTGTGTCACTGCGCTTGAGTGTTGGTGTCCCTCAGAACTGGCGTAAATTTTGAAAGTTTTGTAAGCTTTCGTAATTTACTTCTTTTTTTACATTTGTTATTTGTGTTGCTATTTGAATGCTGATAAGTATGTCTTTTAGATTGATGAATTCGAAGCCTTAGTCTTGACACCAATAAAATAATCAATTGATAGTGTGAAAGCTTTGCTCAACTTCTTTAGTAAGTATGACGATCTGGCGAAATCCGTGAAGGACATGCTGGAGAGGAATATAATGTCACGATTGGAGAACGTCCGCCTTCACTCTTAGATACTTAAGATTGGCAGAGGGATGCCCTAAGCGACAACAAGCAATACTCCACGTGAGATTGCCTCGAAATTACCGGCATCCCAAAGCGAGCGAGTTTAAACACTAATCAAATTACAATCGATATTGCAGAAGCAATATAATTGAAATAACAGAGAGGATAAATGTCATAAATGGAATGCTGCGTCGGTGTTTCTACAAAAAAAGGCATTCACTCCGATGACGGACTGACAGTTCGAAACGTCAGTTCCAAATTCTTCTCACTACAGTGTCGAACTTATCAATTTATAAAACTGTAACAGAGAGGATGATATTTCAGTGAGTCATCAACGATTTGCTGCGAAATGAAAAGAGACCTCTACTTAACATGGAAACCTCTGCATGCTAAGATACATCTTTGTAAGGATGGAGCGTACCGAGCACACCAAGTCACCTCATGCAAAATTCTTGATAAACTATTCCAACTATAAATTTTTTCTGATCTGTTTTAACTAAAAAAGGTAAAATAAAATACTTTTCATCACTGCAAGCACAACCACCATTGATCATCATCACCATTATCATCAAACCAGAACAATCGTTATAATCATCTCCACCAGGCCAAGCATTATCATCATCGTCACTAGCACAATCACCATTATCATCATCACTATCAACCCCTCCACAATTATCATCATCATTACTAGCGGTCTCCTAATCACCAACACCATAATCACCCACTATCGTAATCATTATTATCATCATCGTCACTACTGTCTTAATCACCATCACTAGTATCATTACCTTTATTAAAATCATTATTAACATAACCATCAACGATTATCGATGAAGTTTTGAAATTAAGTATAAAACTACAAAGATCGTTTAAAACACAAGAACAACACCACCATCATCGTGATAACAACTATCACAATCACCACACCCACTATAATAGTCGTCAACATTACCGTCAAATTATTGTGGTTCTACTCTAACCGTGGTCACTTCAGTTCGTTAGCCAATCAGATTGCGAATTGAAAACAATAGAATTGGACACGATACAATTCAAAAAATAAATAAACTAAATGTCTTTAATCATTCCTGTTGTAGAAATGATAAAAGATTTGATGAAACGTAATAAAGAACGAAACTGCAAATAGGGTCGACTGACCACGGTAGAGTAGAACCACAGTAATCATCACCGCCACAACCACAATCATCACCTCCATTATTGTAATAATTATCATAATCATTGGCACCAATATCTTTATCATCATTAACAAGACAATAATCATCACCACCATAACCATCGTCATCAACACCGTGTACGTCATCAACATTGTCTACGTCACCATCCCCACTATCATTATTTATTTTTATTTTAGTTGCACTCGTTAACTTCTTCACCTGCTTTGTGAGTTGCTCCTCGCACAGCTTGTACAGTGTGTAGAACTTAGCTGATAACAAAACGTTGTTGATAAAACCACAGGCAGCCAATTTAACTCGAATGATGATCTGTCTGTCAGGTACCATCATAGCCACGGTCCTGAAGAGAATCTTCAAGTTTTCTGGAAGCTCTTGGCGACCAGCATAACCCGGGTTCTAAAATATCGATACAAAAGTCGTTTATCAATTTTGCTTATGAATGAGAAAAAGCTTAACATATTTAACAAACTTTATACCAAGTACACCGATCAAAATACGAAAATTGTGAATGTCACAAATAATAACTCCAAATCGTTATCGATGATCTCCTTTGAGACATTAATGTTAGATTTAGTAACACTGATTTAAATGCGGCGCGGTTAGCGCAGTTAGTAAGATGTCTGCCTTCCAATCACAAGGTCCAGGGTTTTATCCCCGCCAACTTTGCCAAAATTTTAATCTTTATCTTACCTTCTTTCCGCCAAAGCTGACTCAGAGTATCAGCGTTGGCTGATGGAGCTAATATGCGATAATTTAGTGTCCCGTCCCGGAGGAGTCAAAGACTCTCATCGGTTTAAAACTAAAGAAACCGGAGATAAGCACTGGTTCCAATGAGCCACTACGCTTGACAAGGGATTTCGCTAGCATAATAGATACCAGTAGTAATCTCAATACAACAGAAACCGAAGATAAGCACTGTTTCCAATAAAGCACTTGGCTTGGAAAAGGATTTTGCTAGCATTATAGATACCAGTAGTAATTTCAACACTACAGAAACTGGAGATAGGCACTGGCTCCAATCAGATAACAGGCTTGGAAAAGGAATTAGCTTAGTGCAGCTTTTGGTTGCGCTATTAAACATCTATTCCTACTTTAGCTCGCGCAATCAGTTGTTTGTTTTTTCGGTAGTTTGCAAATGTAGTCTGGAATACATGACGAGGACAAATTTAATATTGCTTCAGATCACCTGGTAATAAGTAACATGGGTACTCAGTATTCAGATCATTGCAGAACTGAAAGGTTTACTCGTATCTCCATCCACCTATGCAATCCTCTAACAAAATCAGGATTATCTCAGATACTTCACTTTTAAAAGTCAAAGACTTTTCTTAGAGTTTTTATCGACTGTTTTCAAAATTCTACAGCAAATAACAATCCCAAAAGTAAAAGAAAATAAAAAATAAATCGCTGGTAAAGTTTTGCATATCTTGAATAGTTATTTAGATTTGTTCTCTACGGCTTTTTGGAAACTGAATATTGCACATGCTTACTTGCTTTATTTTTGTACGTGTGAAAAGATAATTTCTCTCTATTAAAAAGTATTCCCCTGAAATCAGTTACTTTTAATAAATTCCGTTTTTATTCTGTAATAAAGGATAAAAGTTGAACATACCATTGTTAAAAATATACCGAACTCGGGATCCATATCGACCACATCACCATCAGTGAATACAAACTGCTTCTTCCTGTCCTTCTTGCACATCAAAACTACATAAATCTGCTGTGCAGCTACAGACAACACAGGGAGCTCAATACGATTGAATTCGTCAAAGCAGCCCCAGCTGCCCGACTGCGCAAGACCTGCAGTAAGGTAATTTATAAAAGAAGGTTAATCACAGGAACACTACTCAGTTACGACTTGAGTTGAGATTTGGATAAGTTAGGTTAAGGGAGGGAAGGTTTACAGTCAAAATTTTGTAGAGCTAGGTTTAGGTCTAGCTTTAGAGAAAGAAAAGAAAGAAAGAAAGAAAGAAAAGAAAGACTCGCGCTCATCACCGCCTCAAACTACAGAGGCAGCGCAGCTCAACGAGGTCGGACCGAAAGCATATATAGGCGCCCCTGGCTGCAGCTATACGGACCATGCATGACCTCGGAGCACAGCCTCAAGGAGGGAGGAAAACCGGAGTACCCGGAGAAAAACCCTTGGAGTCAGATAGAGATGGACAAATCTCCTCCCACATGCGGACTACGGGAGTCGATCCCGGGTCGTAGAGGTGGGAAGCGCGAGTGATGACCACTACGCCAACCTGATAATAGCAAGCAAATACTCTCTGTTATTTATTGATAAAAATTCATTTACTAACTTTGAAAAATAATTCGATATTTAAACTTTTGATAATCTGAGTAAATACTTGAAAGTTAGCTTTGAACTTTCCATCAAGCTAAAGTATTGATCACGTTTCCAGTTTGACTGGAAAACACAAAGGAAACTTTCAACTTTTTTTACACGGTACACTAGTGTATCACAAGTTTAAACATTGAATTATCTTTTTTATTGTTTGTGCAGCTGTCAGAATTTCCCTTTCAGTTTCATTTTAATGTTTTTCGGATCGAAATAAGTGTTATTCAATGACGTGCATTTTTTATTGTAATTCTAAAGTCAAAGGATCGTTTTGAAAACTCTCTGTGCAGACCTCAGCTAATCTTTATCGGGTGATAGATGTAGTGAGACAGTAGCCAATCAGATTGTTGATAGAAATAGTAAGACAGTAGCCAATCAATTTACTGATCGATATAGTTTATCGGTATTTCATTGACTTTTACACCACTCTATTTGATCTATTTATCAGTAGGTTTATATCCATACAAAACTCTTGGCCTCGTGGACTACCCAGCTATAATACCTCCTCGGAGTCAAATGGGCGGCAAGTCATGGTTAATTTTGAATTCATGAGGCCAAGCGAATCTAATTTTTTTTAGGGCCAGCTACTGACGCAAGCACTTATTAAAACGAATTATGTATGAAAATAGCCATTTTTCATACTAAAGGCACTATTGAAAAAGTATCCGATCAATACATATGAATTTTATTTTACGAGCGAGCACGTTGTTAATTTTTTACATGAGAAAATGAAATTCATATCTCCAAGTCAACGTTTAATGTTCTTTTTATTATGTGGATAAACTAAGGGAGACTAAAATAAGAACATAAGTTTAATTTTAGTTTCATTTCATTGCAAACATATATCAATAATCCTTAAAAAAACGTGCATTAAAAGGTGGCACAACACTAAAGCTGGATAAAACTAATGTTCATTGCTATAAAATGAAAACGAATCGTATTCAATTTTCTTTACAGTATTTTCGTTTTTATTTTCTTTTGAAAATTTCACCAAATCGTTCTCTGAAACCTCCACGAAAACCCGAGGAGCCGCCATCACGATTTTTGCAGAAACAAGCGACAAGAAACTGGCGGGAAATTTTGTTAGCATGCGCGCGTACATCCGGGACATTTTTGTATCTTCACTAGTGAAAATATGAAAATAAGAGTGTTTTAGTTTCCGACTGAATACACACCTATAAGAAAAGACAAATAAAATGCAGAGTTTGCAACTGCAATCTCTTTAAATAATAAATATAGATATAAATATCAATGATGACAACTCCTGTTAAGGGGCTTTTCAGTGTCATGTTAAAATCCTGTTCCACAGTTAAGAACCCCAACTGGTAGGAGGCAATTTAACATTTGGTTTTTAACAAAGCGTGGTGAATTTGTCCCTGGGATCACCAAGGACAAATTCATACAGTATTCCGAGTCGGGGATTTGAACCCGGGTCTTCCGCATTCAAATCCCAACTCTGACCACTGAGCCACACTGTCTCTTCTTTGAGTGATACTACAAGTCCGTAGCCTCGATTCAGACAGTTTATCCACATGATTTCTTGGATCTCTTTCCAAGCCAAATTTTTGAATACAGTTTATTTCAGTATCTCATTTTTCTTTTCTCTTCTTACCCAATATTTTAGGACGGATTTTCTCGCCTTACCCTTCCAAGCGGTGGAATGCTACCTGTCTAATGTTGTGCCCACACAAGGTAAATTCACGACTTGTATAGGCCGGTAACGTTTGTCATCACTTAGGTTTCCCTTAGGTTCTCATATCTATCCATCCATCCATCCATCCATCCATCCATCCATCCATCCAGCCATCCATCCATCCGTCTGTCTATTTATTTATGATGTTCAGCAAATATTACTGTCTCTTGGATATTTGACTAATTAAGATATACTGAATAAAACGTCAACACGACGTATGTAAAGTTTTTTTAGTTGAACTATATTTCAGATTGCCCAACCAGCCTTATTCAGGTTTGAATTTAGAATTGATTATAAACTGTTTTAAACTATAAAATGTGACGGTTATAAAATATGATTCGCGTGCTGTAAAACGTAACTAAATACTGGAGTAACAAAAGTGATACAAACGGTTAGATTCAAGATAAGTGTGTGTCCTGTAAGAAAAGGAAATAGCATGAAACTGACAGAAACAAACAGTTCAAAATGAAACAGGCAAAACTGCTTTTTGTCTGGGCCTGTGTACTAGCTATGCCATGCTGATAAAGCCCAAAAAGGCCGAAACAGCTGTCCATGGCTGCTAACATTCAGGCACACTATTATTTACTGTAGATTGAAGGATAAATACAAGCTACCAACTTGGCCACACTGGCCATTTGAGTGGCTTCAAGTGAACTATTAGCACGCATGTGCTATCTGTACTAGATCCGCTGGCAGTAGTTGATTTACAATTAAGCTGTTTTATACAATGTCTGACACTGTCTGTCTAGGCACTGTTACTTGCAAGATAGCATGAAGCTGAGGTTTGTTTTAATTTAGAAGTCATTCATAACAATGTGCCACATTAGCGAGCCAACTTTAGATAACAAGTGAAAAAGGAAGTTTAACAACAACAACAACAACAAACAACAACAACTCTATTTATACTCGGATTTTGGAGTAGCTGTAAAGCAAATTTCTCCGAGTTTGACACACACACACACACACACACACACACACACACACGACACAATTAAAAACCCCAACTGGTAGGAGGCAAACCAGTTGGCTATTTACAAAGCGTGGTGGATATGACTCAGGGATCACCTAAGACAAATCCAGACAATGATCAGGGTGAGATTTGAATCCGGAACATCCCGCGTGCAAATCCAGCACGCTGACCACTGAGTCACGCTGCCTCCTCAAGTTATCCTTGAGTTAAGGCTCAAAGTCCTTAAGTTAAGGATTTTGAAAGCTTCTCAAGTAAATAAATATAAATAAAAACATATTTCTTAAAATGCTTTCAGAAACCAAAAGTTTTGTTTGTGCAACCCAGTTTGAAACTGGGGCAATGTGGTAATGATTCAATACTGAAAACAGAGATTCTCAAATAGCACCTACCTATTTTATAAATGGCGGCTATTTTAATATTTGTTGGTCTGCATTCAAATTAACCTCACTTGTCTCGTTTGGGGTGAGATTTTTTTTGATATTTTAACTCAAGGTCGCGACCTATATCATTACTTAAAATACAAGGTAATATTAACACTTTCAGTCCCAGTTGTATTGTTAAATTCTTCCAACTTGAGCCCATACTTTTCTTTAAACAAATTTGAGAGAATATTACTTTTTTTCTTTAGTAGTTTGCTTTGTTTGATCAATTTTCATTTTCTCATTACCAAATGTAGTATTTATTTTTATGTTTTATGTAAGTAGAAGTTGGGTGTTGAGAACTCTCTCTCTCTCTCTTTCGCCTTTTCGCGCTATGTTACGCATAAGGCCTCCACACTTATTCTCCACTTTGACCTGTCCTTCGCAAGGAAACGAACGTCGTCCCAGGACGCATTACTGAAACCAGTTGATAACTGACTGGGATTGAAAGGGATAAAATGGACGCCCCATGAAATATGTCTGTGCAATTGTACTAAAGTACTCACTGTTCCTTCCCCACCACCCTCCCCTCAGGCGATACCTTTTCTACCTTTGCCGGGGCTTTATTTGAAGATTTGGCAATGAATTCTGTTGTGTCAGCTCGAGTAGTTGGTGAAAGGAACTCGCGTCCATGTTTGGAGTTATACGTCATTAAAGAGAATCAAGTAAGTTGTGTCCGTTGTAAAGATTTACTCACAGTAATTGTTGCCAGCTGTAATTAATTACAGGATTTGTAATAATAATAATAATATGATCGTAGAAGCACCAAAGAAATATAGGAAGGCTTTCACATCACTAGAGAAAACCTGAACTTAACGTTCAAGTTAAGCATTTCAAGTCATCCTTTATCTAATGCATTAACGTGTCATATTTCTGTGAAACGTTGTTTATTTTTCTTTAGTTGTTATCTTACTTTTAGGATTGTAAGTTAACCCTAATTTTACTTAAAATATTCAGATTATAATTTTTAAATATGTAGCTGTCAATCATTCTAGGTTTTTATATTCAAAATTTGTAAAGGTTTTTTTTTCACTTTCTACTGAAGATGACATTGTGACAATGTCGAAACATGTAATGATCATGTATAGATTAAAAAAAGTTTTCGTATGTCTGAAATGTGTAATTTCTTTGGTGCTTCTACGATCATACGCCAGAAATCCTAAGATTGTTTCGACGGCTTTGATTTTCCTGGTAGTCTAGATTGTCTGCCATCTCAGCCATATCAGACTTTATTGATTGAATCTCCTCTTGTAATTTTTCTGTACATTGCACTTTTGACTTAACATCTTTGACGTCCTTGTGGGAGTATTCATGACTGTGTTTGATATCATGTACTTTTTCTGTTAATTTGTCGAATCTGTCATCAAAATTTGTGAGCAAACCTGACACTAGGGTTCTAAAGCTGTTCTCTTGTACTTTAAACAGTTTTTGAACAACTTCCAAGCTTAGTTTTTTGTCGATTGACCCCTCACCGTTTCTATTGCTCTGCCGACTTTAGCCTTCAAGATGCTTTTATAGGAATTGGCTACTATACATCAGAGATCTACGATCTTGCAACCTTGTGAATGAAACATAACACGGTGCAACAAAGGCTACAAGTAATCACAGATGGTTTGAAATGTTACAACTTTTGTTTGCATGAGAAATTAGGCTAATTTTATTTAAATTTCTATTTGAAAAGCATGGTTGATCCACTCACTGGTTCTAAGCGATTCTTTTAGATTTAAGTTAACTAGTTTTAATCAACCCATTTTTGTGGCTTTTGCATCGATAGACGGTAGACAATATGTCATTAGAAATGTAAGTGATTTAAAGTGCATATGAAACGAAATTTATTATTAGCTTGTTCAAAAGAGCTTTCAAAATGATGAAGAACGTTTATTTTATTGTGATAGTACTCAGGAATGCAAGTCCGTTTTAAGTTTTAAAAAGGCTCTGAAAACATACCTTTTTAAGAAGGCTTTTTAAACAAATAGTGTATTTAATATTAGTATCTCATATTTTTAATGAACTTATAGCTTTTT
>JANCMA020249699.1:0-22558 GCA_024336925.2 Zoanthus solanderi | reverse complement strand
GAAGTATAAACCTCGCTTTACGAGCAACCAAAAATTCTCGAAATCACTGTTAGGGTTAGGAGTAATGGTTAGGGTTGTGGTAAGAATTATATCTTGGTATATCTGGTGTAATTTTGAGAAATGTATCGACTGTCGGACACGGAGTTTATTAAATCCCTATACGACTGTCGGACACCGAGTCACAGCGTAATTTTTATTGTCTATCCGCTCACTGTTGAGTTCATAAGAGGCCGTCTTACAACCGACATGGTACCGCTTAACATTCATTTAATGTTAATGGCTTACCCCCTCACATTAACGTCCACAACAATTCTTTTCACACCTCGCCTATTATAAAGTGGGCGGCTCGAAACATTTCTGTTCGGATACGAACGACGGCCAGGAAATTTATCATGGAGCAAAATAAAACTCTTACCTTTTATGGATTTGTTGGTTTCTGATATGTTGATGAAAGTCTTCTCTAAACGAAATACCTTGTCATGTACTCAAATGCATGCAGCATAAAAGCGAATCGCATCTTGAAGCGATTATACTTTTCGCCACGAAAATAACCACGGCAGCCATGTTGAAAATTATTTTTGAAAAACAAGTCAGCGGTGTATTTCAAAAATCGTTACCAGACTCCGATCATTTGTCAGATATGCAGCACGTAGCCGTACTTGGCATGCAAGTGATTGCAAAAGGGACGGAAAGTAATGCCTTATGGCGAAAAGGCTTGCTTTATACGCTCTTTTACACTCGCAAGGAAAGTGATAGGAATAGAATTATATTTATAAGTCGCCTGTTGGTAGATGCCAGTGTTTTTGTCGAGAGGTATTTTAAAAGGACAAGAAATCGGGAAAATACGAACAACTTATTGTAACTGAGGTCAAGATTTTTGAAAACATTCAAGTGAACAAAAGAGGCAGAACTTTAAGGCTATGTTGTATGGAGACAAGCCTTTTAAGACTGAAACGATTTAAATTTCTTTATAGGAAATCCTTGAAAACTCTTCTTTTTCTGAGCGTTTACAAGTTCAGTCTGCAGATGTTATTTCTGAGGAAGGAGATCAAAGATAATTTGGTAACCAGCCTCGTTCTGCAAACGTTGTAAACGCAATCCATGGCGGAGAAAGACAACGTTATTTAATAGGAAAGAAAAATGCTGTAGTCGTAAATTTTTTTATAAAAATGCTCTGTTCCCCAATTTTAACTGAGGATGTGATGAATGAAAAGAGCTAAATCCTTAGGAGCCAGGTGGCCCACGGAGCTGGCGCTTATCTCCGGTTTCTGTAGTGTTAAGCGGATGAGAGCGCTTGACTCTCCCTGAACAGCACACTAATCCAGCTCCCAGCAGAAGCTGGTAGTCATTTACCTACCCCGGAAGAATGGAAAGTTGAGTTAGCTTAGGCGGAAAAGAAGTACGCACAAAAAAATCTCAGCAGAGCCGGGATCGAACTGGGGACCTTGTGCTAGGAAAGCAGAGCTCTTACCAACTGCACCAACCACAGCCGCACATAATAATGATGAATAATGATACCTTTATCAGAATTGCCTTCCCTTGTGCATTAGCATACAATTATTTTCAGGAACTGCACCAAAAATACAGACAGCAATTGCAAGAACAACGGAAAGGCCGCAGCTCAAAAAAGTTTCTCGTCGAAACTAAGAGAGATAAAGACCACCATACAAGAGATAAAACAGAAATTAAGAGAGGTTAGTGAACGAGTCGACTTGAACCTTAGTTCAGATATATTAGCCTTAGTTTTTAAAGCAACTCTCAAGCAGTTGTTGTCTGAAGTGGCAGCAAGGTTTGACGAAGTACATTCAACATTCAAAGTTTACTGACGCGGAACTTCTGCGAGCCTTGCGTTGAAGATTAATCTAACAGAAACAAGTTAAATCAAGACCATTCACTTTTGCCTCTCGTGCGCAGCTGAAACTTGAGTGTCAAAACATAGAGGCTTTGACGTGAAAAGAAGTTTACAACAATTAGCATAAACCTCATGCCTGATATTTCTATAGAAAGCTAATTGCTCTTTAGTTGCGTGATTTGGCCCTGGTTTTCGAGAAAACTCTTAGCATTTCATTCGACGATCGACGTAATGCAGGCATTCATGCAGTGTTGTAAATATTTTAAATGCCATAATTCGGAACTTTCCTGTGATGTACGTGAGCAGCGAGAGTCGGTGTATTGATCACCCTTTATAAAATGGTCCCTTCTCCAGGGGTCTTTGAAGAATTTGTAGTGCTTCATGACCAGCCAGCCGCAAGCACAACAGAAGCAGGGTCCACGGCAACTAGAATGGAGAAAATAAATGCACAACCCATAAGATCAACAAATATAGGTGCTAGGAGATCATCGTACAAGCAGGCAAATTATCGCTTGTTTCAACGTTCCTGGATATTATCCGAGAGACCACTAAGCTTCTCAAGCATCATTCGTTTCAACTGCTGATTTGCTTCAAAGAACCAAAACAGCGACTGAAAATGGTATCTTAAAAGCAAAGGTCCGAGAACATTTATATCTTATAATTCCTAAAATGAAAGGAGATGACACCAGTAGTAATACTACCTATTCTTGCTCTGTACCACCAAGGACAAGAACCCACCGCGCACAGCTTTGCAAAAGCCTCAGCCTTATTAATGCCAAAAAGTGTCCTGGGAAAAGTAACATCTACAGGGAGACTCACGCTGATTCGTATTTCTTGTGTGCTTGTGTAGCCTACAGCTAAGAAGTGGCATCACCATATTTGGATGAAGTCATTATATTCAAAAGATATGAACAAGACCAAAATATGGCAAGCTACAGGATGTCGCTATCATATAAGTTAGACAAATTCTTTATGCAGGAAGACTCGCGTAACTTTCCAGATCATGACTTCCCATATCCCAATTACCTGCTAATACCTTGAGGCTACAGACCAGAAAATGATTCCAAGTAGGATATAGAAGGGCTAAGAGCGCTTAACAACGTAGCTAGCAACGACAGGTTTTCTGATATTCGTCCAGTTCTAAAAGCTAAGCCCTAAATCGGATGTAGAAGTGATGGAGTTGAGTTAGATTACATAGGTCAGTAAATCCTTTGACTGACAAGGAATTACACGCTAAACTTCATGCAAAGAACCGATATCGCTCGCGTTCCGCTTTGTCCTCACTGACAATGGACCAGATTGGCAACTTCCTTGTGCAACTTATTGTATTTTATGCAAGTGTGGAGAGACAACGGGATTGCACATGCTCTTGCTTTGCTCATTTGCCGCAAGACATTCACCATAAAATCCAACTGAGCACCTCTGGCGCTCCACCCTAACCAAGCATCTTGCAGGTGCCATTTTGTCTGCCAGGTTGCCAAGTGAGGATAAGGCACCTTGTCAATAGAGTGTGTCTAAGGAAGAGCAGCCACAGAAAGAGGCCAAGGTCTTCGGTAAAGCCATAAGTGAACTATGTGACGACTTCTGGAATGGTCACACCTTCGATGCTTTTCTCCGTAACGGCTGAAGGCATTTCTTGAGTTCCAGATGAGAACTATGAAAGGTTGTATTCAGACTATGACGAAGTGCACAAGTTGTTAAAAGGGCAAATTCGAAATGTGAGGGAACGGAACTCCTCAAGAATTGCGATTTAAGCTCCAGTACATTGACCTCAAGAAGAATGAAGTTGTCCTGAAGAATGATCGAAGTATGTGGATCTAGTCTGCAATCATTGCTGAGTAATACCGATAGTAGGACGCAAGATCTTATCCTTTCTCTGTAAAATGAACTTATTAAATCCAATGGAGAGTGATGCCCATCCAGGACACTACTGCACATTTCTTAAGATGAAGAAGAAGCCATCTATAGATCTGCTTGAGGGAGAAGAAGGAATTCCGACTGAATCGATGGAGAAGTGCGGCAACTGCAAGTCATTTAATTTTTTTCAAAGACAGAAAGTGCAGCGACACAAGACCTACTTTCATGGCCGTCCGCCAAAACAGCAGAAAGCAAGTAAGCATAAAGCACATATATATCGATTACGGATGAAGAGGTATCCACAAAAAGAAAGTGTGGATTACAGTTTCCATCAATTTACAAATTGGGGCAGCACTGCAGGCTGGCAGAACACTTCAAACAGCAACATTCCAGCCAGCCGGATTCAGTCTTTGCCAACCGACAAAAAATTAAAAAAGAAGAAAAAGGAGAGAGCGATGGAAAGTCGAAAGAAGAAGTGAAAAGATGTGAGGTGTGTACGTTGACAGATGAGGATGAAATTGAGGGAGATCGCGGCTAGATCGAGTGTTATCGATGACTTTCGGCGCTGGTACCACTTGCACTGCCTCCCAGATGACTACTAGAACCAGCAATATTCCCTGCATGGTCTGTTACAATGGTATAGGAAGGGCTTTCATTGATTACCATGATGTATCAATTTATGATCGGTTTTCACAATTTTTTGGGCGCATGCTTCAGCTTATATTAACTAAGTTAAATAGTTAACTGCAATCTTCTACGCAGACTATGCAAGTTCGAATATATTTGAACAACAGTACTACGCAAGCACTTACACGGCTATAAAGTTCCCGTAATATAAACTGGAGTTAACACAGTGATTGACACACCGCTTCGAACACTGTGACTTTTCACAGAGCTGATCTTGAGGATAAATTAAAAGTACCTTTCTATCTAAAAAGGATACTGAATTAGTCAGTCTATCATTATCAATACCAAAATTACTGTTGTAACGTCCTTAGAGTCCACTGACCATTCTCTGGTACTCCCCCACCTCTATGTTCAATGGACGTACAGCGGTGCATGACCATATCAATTTTATAACGGCATGCACTTAACAATTTCGCTTATACTCGTTCTCCTCGGAACATTCAATGTTGATTTTAGTTTCTAAAACCTTTAAAAAACAAGTTTTTAGAAAAAATCGGATAACTAGCCATTTAGTATTTTGAGACTTTGCTTAGCCTGGTCTGTCGGTCATTTAGACGCTTCCTAGTTTAAAACGTAGCCAGTAATTTTCTACACGGAGGTGAAATGAGAAGAGCGTTCCTTCTTGACTGTAAGCAGTTCAGTTATCAAAGACAAACAAAAGTGAATGAGGCTCTGTTTAAAACAGCTGAAGATAAAATCTGTAGAATCCTAAACTCATTATCTAAAGTTTTTGAACTTTTATTTTATAACTTCTTGGTTGTTCGTTGTAAATGTTCCTTGACCCAGTAATCAACTGCGGAACTTTCTTGCAATACTCCAATATATCTATACTTTATAGTCTCTCAGTTACACCTTTACACCCTGATGCACAGATCTTATTTGTTATCACTGAAAATAGACTTGCGTCAAACGGAAAAACTGTTTCGTAGGGTACCATTATAACCCCCGTTGTTGTCTTGCCAATAGTCTGTAATTTGATAGGCTTTTTTAGAAAAGCAGAGTTACAGTTCAGAGCAATGTTGGCTTGGTATGTTAATATCAGATAACAGATACATTTCGTATCTGTTATCTTATGTTTAAAAATATGTTATATGACTATGAGCTCTAAAGGCTGGGGTTTGCATGAATACGAGGAGTGCCATAATAGAAGTGTCGGAATACGGAGTGTTGAAAATGAGGAGTTTTGAAACGATGCGGATTGTTGAAAATGAGGAGTGTTAAAAATGCGGAGTGTTGAAAATACGGAGTTTTGAAAATGAGGAGTGTTGAGAATGCGGAGTGTTGAAAATGAGGAGTGTTGAAAATGCGGAGTGTTGAAAGAGCGGAGTGTTAAATATTTGGAGTGTTGAAAATTTGAAGTGTTGAAAGAGAGGAGTGTTGAAAGTATGCGGAGTATTGAAAATGCGGAGTGTTAAAAATCTTTTACTATATTCAAAACTAAAATGTAATTACAAATTTGAAACTTTCAAGTACAATTACTTCTTTCCATTTATATGTAATAATTTACTGATAAGTGTGCACAAACAAGTCAACAATCATTTAAGCATTTTTTAACATATTCTTAGGAATATTAACGCGGATTTGGGATAGTTGCTCCATTAAAGGCTTTATTGATAGTGAAACTTCAATTCCATTGGTTTCCAGGAATAGGGGGATGCGATGGTGCAAGCATCCTTAGAGCTTCTTCCTGCGCAACAAGTTGATAAAGGATACGTACGGAATTGGAGTTTTGTTTTTTTTTTGTTTTTTTTACAAAAAAATCTAAGTGTAAAAAATGTTCGCTGATAATTCTGTGTGGTGTATTTACGTACGTGCGTTCTTCAGGTGTATGTTTTGATTCGTTCATGCACATTGGCCAGGTTGGCGTAGTAGTCATCAGTCGCGCCTCCCACCTCTACGACCCCGAATCGAGTCCTGGGTTCCGCACTTGGGCTGAGATATGTCGATCTCAATCTGACGCCGAGGGTTTTCTTCCAGGTATTCCGGTTTCCATCCCTTTCCAATTTCGAGTTTCACGCTAAGTTCTGAGCCATCAAGCGATTAAACATTAGCCTCTGGCTAGGAAGAAGAATTGGCTACTATTTCCCTCGCAACTGACGTCAAATAAAGTATTTATTTTTATATGATTTTAAAAATAATTACAAATGAAAATTAGTAGTTGTATTTGAATGTTTTTCAATTTGCAGTTTATTGTTTTGTCATCACTCCGCTCTCCGAGACTCCGGCACTCCCCGTATTTATGCAAACCAAAAGCTTACAGTTTTTAATAATCAAATCTTGGAAAAAAACTCAACAATAATAAAACTATAGCACTGAGATAATCACAAAAGTTTGATTGGGATATAATTGGATTGCAGCTTTGGATTACAACTTTTCTTACAAAACCCAACCCCGACACTCGGATATTTTACATAGACACCACTGTCTAGTGAGCCACACAAAGATCAATTTATGCCAGATTATGGCCACCCACTGAAGAGCATTTTCAGTATCTCCCTACAAGTCAAAATGGTAAATGGTGTTGAATTCAACCATAAATGAATGGGACATGCGCGTTGTCATCAGTTATTGTCGTGCAAGCCAGAGTAAATATTTATCTTTTTAAGTGTGGCTTGCTACCACCCACGAGCCAAATGTTTCTATCTTCATTCCATGACGTTTGTTGAAATACTTACTCTGTAAGGGTCAAAGGTAGGTCATAAACCTACTTCGCACCGGAACTGCGGTGACGCAATCAGATCGCAGTCATAGCTATTTCTAAATCGGATATGAAACAGAAAGTCACCGACCGACTTTCAGATGGAGAAACAGAGAGAAACGTTAACAACAATTTTTCATTTTCATGTAACATGAAAATGAAAAAAACGACATTTGCAGTTTTTCAGATAAAGAAACAGAAAGAAAAGTTAGACACAAACAATTTACACTTTTATTTTTTCACGAATAGTGACTTGGCCATCCTAGAGAAGATTAAGAGCGGGATACATATACTGTAAGCTTCGTCATAGAACAAAATATTATTTTATTCCAATGTAAAGTTGGTTTGTAAGTAAACGTGTTCAAGGATTTTTGTTGCTACAAGTGTAATGGCTTGAAGTTGAAACTGAAAATTGACAGTGAAGCCGAGTTAAAGTTGTTTTTTTAACTCTTTCGGATTGAATCATTGACATTATTGTTTTTTTAAAATACTAGGCGAATAACGTGGATTTTTGAAAAGGAAAGCTAAATTTAAATTGTTCTGACAAAAGGAACGCTTTAAATTTCAGTTTTATGGTTTCGCTACGGCGTTGATCAAACTTTTCAACCTGGGGTTGTGCTTCAGTTTACTCGCTGACGCACTTCAAAAAAAATTTGGAATTTTTTCACTTTTTTGTACTTTTTTCGAAACCATCTTGAATTTTTAAACCTGAACCGTGTTTTTCATTATATAGATTTTCTTTTTTAACGATTTTCTTTTTTGCACCAATAAAAACAAACAACTATTGAAAAACAATAAATCGTGAAAGTTTTACGAGTTATTCTATATAGCAAAAGTAACACTCTAGCTAAGTAAAAAACATTTTTTTTCGGGTTGGTTAAAATCTTAACTGTTTTATGTTTGTTTTCAAAAGATCTCAACTTGATTAACTAGTAGCACACTATGAAAGATTACTTTTGATATGCCATCCCTCTATGAACAACTACTTTTTTCCTTTGTTCCGGCTATCGTGTTTACATTCGGCTGAAATTCATAAAACTCCACGGAAACTTGCATGATTGAGTTACCGTAGACCTAAACTTATAGTATGTGTGCAACACTATTCAAATTACCTCTGATTGAAGAGTTCAAAAAGGCGACCATCTGGCGCTCGTCGGATTTGTCCACCTTCAGTAAACTACCGTCGTTTCAGTTGATAGCAGTTTTGGACGCGGTTGCAAAAAGTTCATGCATTTGCGACACGTACACGACATGTACCGCACCCTTAACTGATCACAACATTTGCCCGCGGCTTTCTTTGTGGTAGCAAAATATCCGGTAGTGGATAAACAAATCTTTTCTAATAACTAAGCTATGCAAGTAAACTGATAAAAGCGTTCCAAAACATGCCGCTGTTGCGACGCAGTTTTTCAAGACGACAAAATCAAAAATGTTTTTATCCCTTCACGGAAAATTCCACTATCTATATTTTGATAAAAAGTATATGAAGTTGCAAAGTTTGAGAAAAAGTTTTAATTCAAAAATCGATTAAAGCTGTATAAAGTTGATGAAAAAATCAACTCGTTAATAGAATGACATTTCAGCCTAGGGTTGTTTAATTTTGAGCTCTAGTAGAAATGACAAAGGACAGGCGAAAGAGTTTCTTAGAATTGTGTAACAATGGCCACCTTTGTATTCCATTTCCGCAGCTTGTTTTTGTGTTTGGTAAGCAATGAAAAATGAAACAAGCACTTAATGACTTAAACCATAATATCTTAGCAAATGAAAAACATTTAAAATCTTATCACATTTTTAAAAAAGTTTTCCGAACTGATTTATAAAAATGAAAATCATGAGATACGGACAAAAGCACCGGATAACGTTATTTTCTATTCTTTCGTGTAGAGTGCGACACTTAACTCTAAAAATTACAATTCAAATAAGTTGTTATTCAAGTGTTTAAAATATTTCTGAATCTGCAGTGTCATACCTAAAGACATTTTTATTGAGGTTTTTAAAAGCGTTTCTTTGCTTAATTTTAACAAAACTCAAATTTTTAACTAAAAAACTATTATATTTCATTGATATTTTGAGCAACTTTCCACAAGACTTTCAATTTGTTTTTAATAATAAAGGAATTAGTAAAATTAATTACAATTGTTTTTATCTCTAGGCTGTCCACCACACCGGTCCGAAATATAATAAACAACACGATTTACTTGCTAGGTCGTCTGAGCATGTACTATTTCAGTAAATTTTACCATTTCAGACAAACACATATATCTAAAAACAGATAACAATGCAATTTAAACAAGTTTGCTGTTTAAAGCTACAAGAAATGAAAACTTTTCTTCATTTCATCAACGACCGCAAACTTCCGTTTGTTCGACTTGGTTAACCGTGAAATCTATGCGTGCAATGTTAGTGTTGCACATATACAGGTCACAACGTCCGAGGAGAATTGATAAATGTCTCTTATTATCAATAATGATATCTCAACTTTCTATTGGTTCCTAATTTGCATTTATATATGGAAAGCTAGAGTTCTTACAGGGTCACCTCCATTTTATGGGTTTCATTGCTCTAGCTAACTGCTGAGAAATCAAAGAAATATTACAAGGTCGGTACAATACTTGCGCCAAATGGTTTTAATATTAAGTTTGAAACATCAATCTCTTAATAGGTATATTCAGAAAATTCACAAAATATTGTTTGCTTCTTTCAAGGGCCTTCCAAGACCCTGCTTCAGTTGGATTCCGATAAACTTCTTAATTGGTTTACAGAGGTAGATTTTCATAGGTAAAGTGCTAAGAAAACAGGAATGTTCAACTTCTTATAAATGCGATATCTTGACATATCGAAGAAAGCTAGAAAGAAAGATTAATCTATCTACTGCAGCCAAAACGGTTTTTATCTCATTTTCGAAAAAATTAAATCTCTGAAAACATTGTTCACAGTGCTAATTTTTTTCTGTTAGTGTTAATCAGTGAGTTATAAGATCACATAATACCTCTTCGCGAGAGCTGAACTGAGGAAGGTACTGCGAGAAAATCTTTGTAAATTTTCTTGTGTTATCCGCATGTACGTGATCACTTATTAAAATCATGCTGCACAATATCTGAGGGTTCAACTCTGAGCATGTCTTTCAAATCAACATTTTTCCCTCATTTGCAGCTCTTCATTGTAAATCATTTATATATTTTAACAGATCGACAAACGGTCAAAGATTTCATGGTGAGCGTTATTAAGTACTGCATTTGTAATACCTTTGTCCCTTGTTTTATTTGAGTGCTTGACAAATAGTTGTGGACTTTTTCGTCCTTCAAAGTTTGCGTTACATTTTAACTGATTTTCGCGGTTCGAGCGTGACCTAGCTATCATGCACCGGTAAGTTTTGTTTGAAACTGACTGCAAAGTTGTATTTTTGAATTGGAAATTAAACTCGATGACTTCGTTCGTAGTGCTCTTATTGTTTAATACAGAAAGCAGATTTAAAATTTAAAGATAAATTTCACAGTCACGAAACGGGAAACTAAAAGTGAAGCAAAATATGAACCATCAATATCTTTTCTTATTACAGTATATGTAACCAATATTGGAACAAACTTTTACAAAAAAAATTGGTAACCATAAAAGATAAAGAAAACTTTACCTAAGAGAATTCTGAAAAACTCTGAACATTCAAAGATTATATTCTGCGTAAAAACTAGAAGTTGTAATCAGTCTTATTCCATGTAAATATGAATCTACATTTCTGAAGAATTAAACTTCCCTCTTAACAAGAATTAATATATATCACTAACTTCCTCTCTGTGATGGTAGAACTTCAGTTTTTATATTTAAAAAGGACTGTATTGACTATTGGATTTACAAAAAGCCGGTTCTAGACTCTTATGAAGCTTTCGGCGGGAGACATTGTGACTCCTACCTATGAGTATGGTATCTCGCGGCGCCTTTTGGAATATCAGTTGTACATTTTGTGATGTATTATTCTCCTCTTTAATTTTAAAAAATAAAACTGCTACTGACGAATTCAACAATGAAGTTTTTTAAAATTGATCAAGTCATTAATGTTTGCGTCTATGAAAGAAAACTATGCCAGGATTTCAAATGGACAAGAGCTCGTGACCTTAACGTGCTTTTTCACCAGTACGAAGTAAATTCATGCTTGGCACCGGCTCACTACATACTCAAATCATGCGGTGTACTGATCGGAAACGGAATAACTAAGAAAAACATAGAAGGAAAGCGTACGATAGAAATCAGGAAAAGAGAAGTAGAAAATAATATTAGAAGGTATTAGCGCACTTCTGTATTGTTGATACCAGCGAAGAGGTGAGAGGTTAATCCCGCAAAAACATCTATAAAACGATTTGTTGTTTTTTATTCCACTCATTTTTGACATGTTCTGTGTTTGATGATATACACAAACTTATATTTTAATGAAGCTGGCATCGTTAAAATCTTTTCTTTTCGCTTATTCGAGGCAGGTGGTTGCATTGACGTCTGATATTTAAACTGACAACAAAACTGTAACTAGATCTTTACCAACGAACTAAACGACTCATAATCGATTGGATATTACTTTTCGATGTTTTTAAGAATTCCTTTTTATTTTGAAACAAGAAAAGGCTATAACAAGACGCTTAAGAAGGTTTTTAGTACTCAAAAACTAGAACTAAAACCTGATAAGAAAAAAATGTACCGGAAAGCTTCGAGGGTTCTTCTTCCTTAATTCTTAATTTCACTAATACCAATTTTAATTGTCTTAAATCTTAAATATTTTCTACATAAAAAACTTTAAGTACATTGCTTTTATTTCGTCACATTTTTAACAAAGTTTTTGGTTACTGACAATTTCAGGCTTTTTTCTGGTGCTCGTTTTATTAACATGAGATCAAGTTTATCATTACAGTGTCTAGGCTGTTATTACTATTATATTTAGTATTAGGGCAAAACTTTAAAACAAGCTTTTAGTAAGCCTTGGCTTAAGTTTTCTTCAGACAAATTCCGATCTTTTGACTTTTATCTGCTCAGTGTATACGGGTACGGTTTTTGAAAGCTCATGAATACAGTCCGGAGATAAATTATTTTAGCTTGAAATGTCTTAGTCTTGAAAATAAAAATATTGCGATCGATGTAACTCACATCTTCGTCAGTTACAAGAATATTTCACAAGGAAACCCTTTGAATTTATAATGATCTGGAATATGTAAATCAAAAGCAATTTTAGAGCAACCTTTGGCTGAACTGGTCAAAAAGTTAAAAAAAGCTGACAAGAGTGCATGTCGCTTTTTTTAGTTTTCACAACGAACTAAAACTCAGAACTCGGCAAAACCATCGCGCGTCGATAAACTCTATGTTCACTGTATCTAAGAAATAAGTCAACCAATGGATATTTTTCTTTTGTGTATTGACTTATATTAATCTTGTTTTTCCTGTCGGTTTGTTCTATTTTTACGGTTGGATAAACAAATTAGTAGTTGAATCTCAAACGTTTCCAAACAATTGCTATTATTCAATAAAATTGATTTTGTTTTAAGACAGTAATCAATATAACTACTAATTCGCGCATTAAACTGAGCTGAAACTTTGGCTATAGTTTCGGATTTGTCTCTTGAAAATTGCGACCCGAAATAGAAGGAGCATTTAACAGTTTTGTTTTTAAGATTTGATATTCAAATCATCACAGAGGAGATAGGACTGACTCGTCTGTTGCCATTACAATGAAACAATACACCAAAAAACAGCAGTTTGAAAAACATTAGGTATTTATATAACAAAAGATTTGTACCGGCTTGAGCAATAATTTTACTAATAGAAAACAGATTTTATTGCTCAACTTTATTGTAAAACAATTAATGAAAATATATTTGATGTAAAAACCATAAAAATAACAATTGAAGCTGCCCAATGGAAAGACTAAATTTTAAAATTAACAATGCACACAAAGCTTTGTCATCAAAGAATTAGACAGTAAACTGCTATTCATAGAGCTAGACTATTATTATTAACGACAAACGAGTTGTCGCTAGCTGGCGCTGGTGAAACCAAAGCTACTTTTCTCAATGCAACACACTGCTAAACTTCAAAATACAACGGCTCGCCTTTCTTGAACTCGCCAATTTTGTTTTTATCTTGTTTAACAGACAATATTCATTGTTTACTGCGTTTTATGGCAGCTCATGAAACGGCCATGACTGACTGTGTTAAGGGTAGCTTTCGTGGATTGCAAAACGATTTCACACTAAAAACAATTAGCAAACAAATGTGAGGTAAGAGAATTTTCCCAGTGGACTGTTTGGTAGGTCTCATATAATAAGCCCAAAGAAGGTTGATTACAGTTTTGTTTCTATTTTGGAGGAAGTGTTCCACTGCGTTTTAATCAGATTAAAAACCGAAAAACTAGCGAGTCTGTTTTGACTACATAATTCCTGTCAGTTACAAATAATTGTTGTAGTGTTAACAAAAAAATTAACTAAACAAATTAACAAAATTCCAGGATGCATACGTAAAACAAGGAATTTATATATGGCTCCCTAACAATCATTGCAATACATAATTCAAGCTAAAATCATTATTCCCTTATCTGTTCGGACAAGAGCAAATTTTATTCTTTATATTTGGGTGGTCTTGTGGCATTAGCTGGGCTTCGATAGTTCCAGGAAAACCACTTACCCAACTGAAGAAATCCTTGCGCAATATAGTTTTGCAAAGAAGCTAGATGATTCTATTACTTTAAAATTTAAGGGAAATCAAACATTAAAAGTTAAACTTTTAAATTGCGTGCAGCGAAATGATTGAAGTCATCCGAGTTTCGGCGTAGTTTAAGACCACAGGGGATGTTTTGGGTTTGCCTCGTCCGGTAACTTTCAACTGTTTATTTACCGAAAGGATTGTTGATGAAAGAAATGCATATAACCTAATGACCCATGTCTTTCGGCGGTTTGTTCTTCATACACCGGTGACAGGAGTTTCAAGCTGTCATTTTACTCATGCCGGCATGTTGTGATCAAGAGGTGTGCGCGCGGTTCTCAAACGATGACCTGATCTCATTTATTAAAAATTTGCTGAAGAACATTCATTAATTCCCTTTACTATTAGATAAGTTTATTGCTCATTGAAAAAATTTTGGTCCGGCAAAAAGCAGAGTTAACTTTTATAAACTATCTATGTGGTCTACGGAGCAAGGGCAAAACTAATAACTAATTCATTATTTTAAACATTTTCGAACTTTTGTTTGCGACTGTAAATGAAAGATTACCAGGGATTTATCTTTTTTTTCCCAATGTGTTAATGTACAGTATTATATCTGTAAAGAAAAGAATGTTTTGTGTTTCCAATGAAAAAAACTCTTGCCTCTAGTATCATTTCCGGTTGAACAAGAGTGAAAGTAGAACAGTGAGCCCTTTTGTAAGGTTTGACTCTTCAGCTCAAATTATGGAGCCTTTGTTGTCAATCGAAGCGAAAGAAACCCTACTGTTTAACACCTGCTTTAAGCTTACTACAGCTGGTAGATGATGAATATATTATATTTGGCATTATGTAGATAATTTTTGTGAAAAAAAAAATTCAGGTCGAAAAAAATTGTTGTGCATTAAATAACTGGAATTTATCATATGCACATAACCCTTAATTCATCTCCAACATTTTGTGTGTATCGGAACATTTTGTTTAAAAAAATGACAATATACAGAAGCTGAAAAGTTCTAACATTCGGTCACTGTTATGATTAGTAAATTATAAAGTTTAATCAAAGTTTTCTATTCAACCCAGCAGGAACAGAGGAGCCATTCACATTTTATATGTATATTTTAAAAATAAACGTACCAATTTAAGCTATAGTAAAAAGCTGGTCATAACTACTTGCAAATTATTGAGAGCAATTAATGCCTTAATTTGATTTGTATGCATTTTACTTCTAACCGTACAATTTTCCGGCATAAAAATTGAATAGAAAGGATTGGAAAGGATTCAGTTGTTTGTTTGTTTGCGAAAGAAAATATAGTAAGCTCGTTCATAAAAACATTCTGGGATTAATGGTTAATCATCCTGAAATAATATTTGACTGCTAGCAAAATTCCCCCGGAGAGAGCATTAGAATACCTTTCAAAATACCTTCGAGAATACACACAAATGTCACTAAGACCCAGTCATTAAAAAAAATCACGTGCGAATTCGACATCTTGCGTTAAATTCCTTGTTTCCCATAGCAACGATGCTGATGGTGGTTTTATTCTCGAACGTGATTGGTTGTTGAATTTTGGAGGTGTTTTCGCAACAGAAGAAATTTATGTTCTCGTTTCCGCCCCTTCCTTTTTCAAAGCTGCAAAACTTGGAAGACGTTGCATATAGTTGGAAGATCCTGAAAGGTTTTCAGGCTTCGAGACTGCATCGTCGCAGATTCTCTAAATTTAGGTAAGAAAACAAGAAGCCGATTTGAACTGGGTAATGAGAGTAGAAGACGAACTGAAAGTCGTCATCTGTCCAGTTTTCATTCATTCATATGATTACTTTTGGCATAATCATAATTTAAATGGTCGGTTGACTAAGCCGGCCGAATATGTGATAAACGATGGCTTTTCCCTTAAATGTTTTCAAATTGTGCTGTTAGCTTTTTCGAGAAAACTTTTAAAAATTTTGAGCACATTCCAATACAGTGCCGGTCTTGAGAGTTTTCCTGACGTGAAGCAAACTTTCATTACGATTAGCTTCATTTCCGTTTTATAACATTTAATTTCTTTTTGCAGAATGGCAGTACAAGTGGAGCTCTTTGGCAAATCTTTCGAGTTTGACTCGGACCACGAACAGCAGTTTTTTTTTCAACCAGATCCAGGGCTTTACAATGTTACGGTACCGACTTCGGATATTTGGAAAAAAATTGAATTGCGTCTCCTAACACCTCCCCGCTCGCCATCGAGATGCGAGTCGCCTAAACAAAAATACGAGAATACGTCTGTAGCCGACACTTTGCAAATTGTGTCTGAAATCCTTGACGATACTTGTGCGAGCCCTACAATTCTTGTACCAGTCGAAACTAACACTGGAAATCTGAAATCAAAGTTAATTCAAGACTGTATGTGGAACTGCTCGAACTTTGAGAATCTCGACTTTAAAGTACCGATAGAAGAATGCTACGAAACACCGTGTTCAACGCCTCCGCCGATTGAATACGATAGCTCGGAATGTGTTGATCCTGCAGCTGTGTTCCCATACCCGATTAACGACACATCTACAAGTATTGCATCTAGTGCAAGTGATTCTGGTTAGTAAGTTGATAGAACGACCATTTTAATTTCTTTGTTGTCATACAAATGTCACCGCAAGTTTATTGAATGTTGTGTACCGGTCGGTTCTTGAAATTTCAAAACTTAAAATTTTAGAGAGTGTTAACTTTGATCACTTTATTGTTTAGAATTTTTTTATACTTGCAACTTTAAGATTTCATTGCGGTCAATTTGTTTAATAAACTTGATATTTTTCATTCACAGAAGAAGAGATTGATGTAGTGACAATCGAGAAGCCCAAGCGAAAACCTGTCAACACCACCGTAAACCAACCACCGCCTCCCAAGCGTTTAAGACCAACTTTGACGAGACAGAAATCTACAAGTTCAGTTCAAAACTCCTCGAAGCAAACGAAGAAAATGGAGCGGCTAAGTAGCGGGGAAGAAGAGGAAGTAGAAGATCTTGAGAGCAAAAGAGCAACTCATAATGTCTTAGAACGGAAGCGAAGAAACGATCTGAAATCCAGCTTTCACACTCTTCGAAACGAACTTCCCGAAGTAAGAGAAAACGAGCGTGCACCAAAAGTTGTGATCTTAAGAGAAGGCGCTAATTATATAAAGAAACTAAGAAATGAAGAAGTAAAGCATCTTGCAGAGTTGGAAAAACTGAGAAAGCGCAACGAGGAACTACTAGAGAAACAAAGTCGACTAATTGGTCAAAAACGAAAGCAATATTGACGCCGTTTAACTTGTGTTGAAAGTAGATTTATTGTAAGTTTTTGATGTTGATTTTAATTTACTTCAGGATGTATATATATATATGGTTTCTCAACTTATACATATATTCATATTTTTGTGATAGAAATTTATCATAAGCATATAAATTGCATTTTCATAGACGGTGTGTTTTTTGCCGATCTGCGTAGTTTAATAATACAATTTTACGTTTGTTTCAGTTGATGAGATCAAACAAAGTAGAAATATTTCCATTGATTTAGTGGCGTCTCTTAGCTTGACTAGGGCATGATTAAGTTTCGTTTAGATTTGTGAATAGAGGACTTTAAAAAATTCAAAATTTTGAAAATCAAGGTGTAGATTTAGAATCCAATCTTGACCACAAAACGAAACCAGTCATTCTCAATTAATATTAGAATATTTAGCATAATTAGTTAAAGCGCGGGAAAAAGGTTGATAAATTTCCATTAATTATAATGGCTTGCTGAGCATCGCATTTCTTGCGAAAGATGTTACGTAGGCTTTCTTTTTACGAGCCGTGTATGTTGTAGACTTGTTCTTGCAGCATCGATTTATTATACACTTTTTACTGTGTAAAATGTGGTAAGGCCGGTACATGGCTTGAGAAAGGAATGATTTTGTTATGGTTGAACTTAAGTCTAGTCCTGTTAAAGTGTTATTTGATATACTGTGTTAAAACAAATGACTTGAGACACTCAAATTGAATTAACTCAGAGTGAACACAGCACTAATCATTTATATTGAGCTGTTAATACGTTGTTATGGTTTTGGAATTTAAAATTAAGTAGCTTGTTCAATAGTATTTGTTTCCGTTTCAAAAGACGGTTTTCAGGTTTAAAGTTTACTTGCCTCTGTTTTGCGAAACTTGCACCAATTTTATATCGCATAGTTTTCCAAGTTTTTGCATGTTTTGAGTATCATCTGCCTGCCCCTCGTTCATAGAACAGAACTGTTTATAGGCAGCTAGATGTTAGTGTCAATCATTTGAATTCCAGGTCTTGGGGTTCCCATTTTAAAAAACATTTGAATACCAAGAGATTAGAATGGAAAAATAAAATGGCCTTACTTTGGCCCATGGATTTGACGATAAATTGTGTACTCCTAATTCTACTTGCCAACTTGGTTGTTGTGGTTTAAGGGAGGGTCGATGCTGTCATAAAGCCCGCTATAAACGGTCGAGGCCTGATTTGAATACTAAAAGTTCATCAGTTTAATGAACCCATTATTAAAATGCGTTGAAATTTTGTTTTATGCATACAAGATCTTTCTAACAAAACCTGTGCAATATCCTGTTAAAAATAGACGCCGGCCGACGCCACTGAAGTGTCTTAAGACAATAGCTCTTGCTATTGATACCGATAACTTGCCAACTTAAGCAAAGCCTTGAGTTGAGAAAAGAATATATACTTTTTATCCTGGAATTTTTTCTTTTGAAGGATAAAATGCCATGTAGGTACTTGGAATTTAATCTTTGAAAAATGAGATGCTAACTAGATACCTGTTATGTTTTCTTCTGCCGTGACGAAATCTATCTATAACCTTCGGTATTTAAAGCAACAAGATCCCTTTCATAACATGAAGTCGTGGGAAGAATGCAGCGCTGATAATCAAAGCTGCTATCGCAGCATTCCAGTGCAGTCAACAATTTCCGGTAAACTATGAATATCTTGGACGTCAGCTCAAAGGCAAAGCATGTATTGTAGCTTCCAAAAACAACGCGGAAAATTGAAATCACAAGATACTTCATAACGGAAACTACTACTGACTGAGCAATGAAATACATTGCAAAACATGTTTGTGTTTGTCAAAATATTAGCACGTTTAATGCCGAGATTAATATGCAGAAAGAAAGTTGTTGCTAAATTGATTGTGGCTTTGCAGCGTTAGTTGAATGCTTAAAGTGATATTTTCCCAGAAGTAATCGCCAATTTGTTATTTAATTATACTGATATATGTAAGTGTAAAAAGAAAAACCGCCACAAAAAACATCAAAAATTGATTTTTGTATTACCCAAAGGCCTATGACTATGTATTTTGTTTTTTACGAGACGGTACACTAGAGGACTATTATCCGTCCGGACGAATTCGGCAAAGTTTTGTAGTTCAACTGCTGTCTAGACGAAATTTATTTCGAAATTGGTCTTCAACGACTCAAGATAGTTCGTCCAGACGGATAATGTGTCCTGCCGTCCTGTGCCCGTCTTTGTACTAGAGACTAATAACCAGACAAACTACAAAAGTTTCCCTAAGTTTTGTCCAGACGGTTAAAGCGTCCTCTAATATAATAACGGCCAATCTACCAAAATAGCAGTTTCAAGGTCGGTTGTTTCAAGCTGATTGTGTAACAAGTTTCATGAAGACAAACCGGAAGATTTCATTCTCCTTGACACTTGAGTGTTAACTAGGAATGGCGAAGTGTTCGCACTAAATACAGTGTCTGTTTTGTTTAGTAATTTACTAATTATAAACAACATCCTTTTTGCCCTCGTTTTTAAAATGTTTTTTATTATAGTAAAGGAAAACGGAACAAACAACTGATAGATTTTAAATTAAATGAAAAAGTTAAGCAATTTGGCTGCAGGTGTAACTAGCTATTTTATCCCGGAAGGGTGGCACAAAGCAACTTAATAATTCTATCACGTACAGTGAAGTTGTGGTGCAAACAATCACATCCAATTGAGAGTTGAAGCCAGGTTTTACAGAAACCGTAAATCACACCGTTTATTGTTTTTCCGTTACATTAAAAATATACAACTCTTTTGAAGATTTCCTAGAAACTCCTAGCAAATAAGGTTTAAAACTAGCGTAATTATTTAAAAACTAAGTGAGTGCTGCCGTTGTCAAGTTACGTAATACTGATAGATTATCTGTTAAATCCAACATACATTAATGATGTCTAAAAGCAGTTGTGATTTCATAATTTTCTGTTAAAATCATGGCCGTAAAAACTGCGTTTTTAATTTTAGAGATATACATAGACATTTTAGTTTGGTTAGCCTCTGTACATTTTCAATCAACAACCGAACAGGCTTTAATCAAATTTCAAGTTTTTTGGTCGAAACGCAGGACAGAGCAAAAAGTTGTTTTTCTTTACGAAAAGAAAAACATTCTTTTCCCGCTGAGTTTTCAAGATTTTAAAAGTTATCAGGTTTTATAGAAATTTACACCTTTTGGAAGTAACGAGCAAAGCCATTATTCATTTTAATAGGTTTTTTCATAACCAGTGTCAAGCGACTTTAAGAGTAGTAAAAATAATGAACAAGTTGCTCTAAAGTATAAGGTTTTTAAAACTGGTTCAAAAGTTAAAACGATTGACTTCTAACAGTAATCTGCCCTTCAAGAAATTCGAAATGACGGTTAGCCTTGTATAATTTAAGTTTTAGCTGGTTCTGGCAAAAGTGAGGTTCTTGTTTTTCGAATGTCGGGCATTGACAGAAATGTAAGTACTTTCGAAATAAGTTGCTCCGACGAAGGGCTAAAACCGACTGGTAACGTCCGCCTTCCGTGGATTAACCGTTTCAACCTTGCGTTTATTAAATCATTTGTTTTACCTATTGAGGCCTTCCAAGGGAGGTTTTGATGTCTCTTTGTCTCTCATTTTAAGAATATTAAATACCTCGTGCCATTATGCCAGTTACGGTCTCCTAATTAAAGGGAAAATACTTCTTAAGAAGACAAAATGGAGGGCTACTATATGGCGTACTGGCATGAAGTATATAGCCATTTTAATTCCAGCTCTGACTCGGCCCTAGAGGCCGTGCGTAAAAGACACCGACCGGTGTTTTTTTCCTGTCCGTGATCCTTTGCGCATGGCCTCTAGAAACGACTGGGAACGAGTCAGGTTCCAGCCCACCTGTCACCTATTTGGCTAGAGACAACTGTCGTGTGCTGTAGCTTTTTAAAATCGCTAAACATGCTCAATTTTTGCGTTCTGTTATCTTGTTTAACTTAATAAAGAGTCTGCGCTCGTAAAAACTTCCTTCTTTTTAATATTTTAAGATCATTCACTTTAGTTTGTAACATTTCTAATAGCTTGAGATTAAACCTGGATTTCAGAAATCGAGAATCAAGTTGAACTGGTTCGTCATTCACTGTCTGGATTAATTATCTCGAGTCCCAAACAATGTGCTGTCGGGATAGGAAATGAATGTGTATTTTGACACCCGCTTTGTATACTTACAGTACAAAGGCACAAAATAGAGTGAACTTGACTCTAATGTCTTGATAAAATGAAAAAAATAAGTAGATTGAATAAAATTGAGTATTGTAATTTTTATAGGAACTGCGCGAGTTGTAGAATTAGAAATTCAAACGTTTCTGGGAGAGCATACCATCTTGAAAATCTCTCTATTTTATTTTCCCTACTCCAAAGACTCTACAGAAGTGATAACGTCCAAATCAAACTTTTTTTCTTTTTATGGTAAACATCTACTCATTATTTTTCTGAATATTGATATATTGTAAATAATATTTTAAATTTAGGATTGCCGGACGGGCAAATATTATATAGTTACAGAACCATTTAGCTGGTATAAATCGTTTTCACAATCCTTTGAGACTGCAAGCAGATACATGTAAATGTGTGATTGGCTGCAACACGATGCGATGCCACGTATATACGAAAGTGCTCAAAGTACAAGTACATTGCATAGAAGACCTACTCTGATTGGTGGTAAAGTTTAAGAAATGAATATTTTGGATTTCCTGTGTATGTGACCCACTCTTACATTCTTACACTCTTCAGTAGTCGATGACCTTATGGCTCCGTTCGACCAGTCGAGGCTGGAGCCATAAAAGCGTTTATTCACTTGAAGTTACCAATGGTAAAGTAAAGTGCGGCAAGCTAGGCTTAAAAAACTATGTGAGCTTTATCTTGGTGATGGTGGGTTGCGTACTCGTAAACATTCATGAAAAAACAAAATTGTAAAAAAAATGTAAAAAAACTACCGTCAACGTATATAATTAGAAATTACGAACAATCATAACTTTTTAAGTACTAAGATATTGATGTCAAATTTCGTCTAAATAATATTCCTATAACACTAACAGAAAAGAAAATATAACTTAAAAGCATTCATAAAAAAATTAAAAAACGGGAAAAAATACAGTAAATGTATGGCAATTTTCTGACCCTGCTTACAATAGGTATCTTCGTTCCGCTGACTACAACGTATTTCGTGTTCAGAGGATCATCATGCATCGCCCATCGACAAGATCGAGATATGGCTCAGATATAAAAGCGACCGGAATATCCCAGGACCGTCCGAGCAGAACACAGGAGGCCCATCAACACTAGTTGGCTCGAGCCGTTAGGCGAGCAGCAATTAATAGGGCCAAACACTAAGCAAGAAGGGAGGCAGTTGCCCCCGCCAATAAAACTATAAAACAAGGTGTTTATACCATGACAAATAAAGACAATTTAAAACAAAACAAGACGCATAGCTGCGTGAACTCGGGCTTCTCATGGAGTAAGAGAGAATTTTCATTTGTAACATTTTGCTTT
>JANCMA020249597.1:0-12661 GCA_024336925.2 Zoanthus solanderi | reverse complement strand
TCGACAGCAGGCCTAGGTATCGACAGCAGGCCTAGGTATTGACACCAGGCCTAGGTATTGACACCAGGCCTAGGTATCGACAGCAGGCCTAGGTATCGACAGCAGGCCTAGGTATTGACACCAGGCCTAGGTATTGACACCAGGCCTAGGTATTGACACCAGGCCTAGGTATTGACAGCAGACCTAGGTATTGACACCAGGCCTAGGTATTGACAGCAGGCCTAGGTATCGACAGCAGGCCTAGGTATCGACAGCAGGCCTAGGTATCGACAGCAGGCCTAGGTATTGACAGCAGGCATAGGTATTGACAGCAGGCATAGGTATTGACACCAGGCCTAGGTATTGACAGCACGCCTAGGTATTGACAGCAGGCCTAGGTTGTGACACCAGGCCTAGGTATTGACACCAGGCCTAGGTATTGACACCAGGCCTAGGTATTGACACCAGGCCTAGATATTGACACCAGGCCTAGATATTGACACCAGGCCTAGGTATTGACACCAGGCCTAGGTATTGACACCAGGCCTAGGTATTGACACCAGGCCTAGGTATTGACACCAGGCCTAGGCATTGACACCAGGCCTAGGTATTGACACCAGGCCTAGGTATTGACACCAGGCCTAGATATTGACACCAGGCCTAGGTATTGACAGCAGGCCTAGGCATTGACACCAGGCCTAGGTATTGACAGCAGGCCTAGGTATCGAGAGCAGGCCTAGGTATCGACAGGAGGCCTAGGTATTGACAGCAGGCCTAGGTATTGACAGCAGGCCTAGGTATTGAAAGCAGGCCTAGGTATTGACAGTAGGCCCTTCAAAGAAATACACTGTAATAGAAGTCAAAATGTCAAATATTTTAAGGAACATTCCTGAGTAACGTGATCGTGCAAAGCCTCTATACTACTTCTGCTACTACTACCTGATCTGCGAAGGGGACTCCATTAAAAAACTACGACCCACATGTCTTATAGGGTCTGAAACTGACACCATACCTTTTAGAGTTAATTTTCAAACTTTACTCAAGATTATACAGATTGAAACAGTGTCATATAAAAATAGTAGTTACTAGTAATTTCTATGAGAAAGGTGAGTACTGCGAGAATGCAATAGAAAGATAAACAATTAACCCTTTTAGTTAAAACCTAATCGTACGTATATGTATGACTTCTCACTGCCACTCTGAAATGACTGCTAAGTACTGGGACCAACTGAAAGATGCGAAGCACATGGAAGATGTGAAGGAAATGGATGTGTGATGGAAATTGAGCAAGATTTTCCATAGGCATCCACTGTGCACCTTGACCGCTGTGCACCTTGAATGCAAATTCATCGCCAGTGACATCCTCAAATCGACTCTCGATACGGCAAGAGTTTCAAACCGCTGAACGTATATACTTCATGTTCTGAAATTCATTGCCAGTGACATCCAAAAATCGAACCGTGTACTGAATAGTGAGCTGCTTCGCAGCAATTAAATTCAACATCAACATTGTTCTCTAAAGTTAAACAAACAAAAATGTTAAATGTAGTTAATTTTTTTAGGGTCTGAAGTCAGTACCCGAGTTAATTTATGCATACCTCTTAGAGTCATTTTCAAAGTTGTCTACTGAGCACTACCCCTATCCATTTTTTAAGGGAGTCACTCCTCTTCCCCCCTAACAGATACCTGATGATGTATTAGAAAGGTATAAGCAAAGTATGAGTGATGCATTGCTGGTGTATCATTGCAACAGGCTATGGATTGTTTGATGCTGATATCAGCCAGTGGTGCAGAGTCAGCATTTAGTGAAGGTTGAAGTAGGGTGATGGTCAGCTGGCAAACCATTCTTGGTCGGTTCAGGACATGAACCATTGAAAATGTTGAAATTCAAGTCTTAAAAAGATGATTTTGGGCATTCTCAGGGTAAGAGTAAACTTTGTGTCTCTACATGAAACTGAAAATGATTTGAAAAAACACTGAAACAACTTTTGGACTAAGCAAGAATTTAAAAGAAACCATACTTTTCCATTCTTTTTAGACTATCCCAGTTAATGAATCTTTCTTTTCTTTTTTCAAAAGACAATAAAAAATAGTATTTATTAATAATTTATGTTCACAACATATTTTGCTGAAATCACAGGCAGCCCATTCAAACACTTTAAAGGTATGTTTTTGGTCATTCTTGACTGAATGGTTTCCAAAATACTCAAGAAAAATCAAAGTTATTTTATTGAAACAGAAGAGGCACACTTCTGTACAGGTAGGTGCATGTATGTTGTGATTCATTAACCATTAGTCTTATTACTGGAATTCCATTTTATTTGTTAGTACGACAATGTATCCTCAAAGAATGCAGGGGTAAAGTAAATGAACAACAAATCACGATAATTTGAAATTATAGCAAGTTTTAATATGGTATATTTTAGGGATCTTTTAATTACCCTATGAGGTATACCTATTTTGAGGATTGAAAATGTTCACAACTTGATATTTTTAGAGTATTTTTTCAGCGAGCGTTCCTCTCGTTTTTACCCCAAGTCCCCTTTATGCTTTCTGCAATATTAGCCAAGTAATGATTATTCCTCTAAGATAAATCAAACTCACATCAGTCAGTGGGTGTGAGGAGATAATCTTATATTAGCTTATGTCAAGGGTGGATCCAGGAAATTTAGAAAGGGGGAGGGGGGGGGGGGAGGCAGTCACAAGAATTATCTAGGTATATGAATCAAAATGTCAATATAAAACAGGATAAAACTATCTAGGTGTATGAAGTATGATTTTCATACAGTTTCAGACTATATTTGTGTGTGCCAGGCATGTAGTATTTACTTTATGCCAATACATAAAAAAATCCGGTCTGTCAAAGGGGAGGCCGCAGCTCCCTCGGCCCCCCATCCTAGATCTGCCTATGTAAGTCACAACTACAGATGGAAGGTACCAGGATTTGCTTCACCTACCTTTGAAATGAGTGAAACAGGGATACTACACAGAGATGTGTGTGAAACCACTCAGCCATATATAGTAAATTATTATCATAACATGTAACTAATTATTTGATTTTTAAAAATTAATAATGACCAATTTAAACTAGAAATTCTTACCAAACACCAAAAAATATTAGAAAACAATTCAAAGGCTTTGATATAAAGCACAACCAACGGAAACAAGACCTTATAGACTTAGAATAAATTTTGAAATATTATTTTTTACACCGCAGAGCTATGAAATCTTGCTAATGGTACTTCAACTGACACTGACAGTTCTTAAAACTAAAATCATCTAATAAACATTGCTGGCTCTACGGATCTGTATGGTGTCTACGAATATATCCAGTCTTATATCAGCGCTTACATACTAACCAGAATTGTTACGAATATACATAAATACTTACTACAAATAAGGGCGTTTCTGTTCATTTTCATTTGCTAATTTTAAGCCAAGATCAGCGAACAGCGCATTAATAGTAGACAGATGGGATTATCATATTTAGTTGCAAGACTTACAGCTTTCATTTTTGACAGCTACACTGGCGTAAACACAAATAAGCACAAGAAAAAAACCTTGTTATAGCATTGATTGAACACATACTTACTCAAAACATCGATCCTACCCTCTGTATCCAAAATTTCCTGAATTGTTTCATTCACCGATTCATCTGAGCAAACATCCAAGCGTTTGATAAACAATGAAATTCCAAGCATTTCTTTTCCGGCCTCTTCGAGATCTGTTTTCTTGTCGAGGTTTCTCACTGTTGCATAAACTTTAAAGCGCTTCTCTGAATCTTGCGATAGTAAAATGGCAGTGGAAAAACCGATACCAGTTGAACAACCAGTGACTAAAACTATTCTATGCGCCATCTTAATTTGATGACAATTGTGTTACTTGCGTGACTGATGCGTGACATCTCTATATCCTGTTTAACTTTATGGGGGGCAAGGTGGATCTGGAAACTTTGAATGTGGGGCCGGGGCTGAGCGTCGATCTGCATTGTTTCTGATTTCAATATAAAGATCCTAAGGCTAAAAGGTCAAAGCTTTGTTGTGGGATAGACTTTCGATTTTTTTTGATCGCTTTGGATCCGCAAAGAACAAAATAATCAAGGATCAACAATATAGCTATTAAAGTGCAGACAGGGTGAAGCAGAAGCAATTAAATATGATAGGTGAGGGATTTTGGCTCGCATATTTTTTTTCGTATTTTAGCTGCGCAAAAACTTTTTCTTGAACTGGACAAGCCTTTGTAAGATTTCTTAATTGCTTTTCGGTCGAAGAAACTATTATTATAGTCAACGATGGAATTAACCAAATTTGATTTAATAAGTATTTTAGTGCTTCAAATTCGTTACATTCCTTTATAGCAGTATGCCCTCCAGGGCTGGAAATAAAAAAAACTGCGTGTAATTATCAATATCGTTACAAATGTTGATTTTTTCTCGTTCATAAGTTTTGCCTGTTTTGCAAGAGTTTTTAAGTTTATTTTTCCACCTTGAATCGATTCCACTCCGTCTCCTTTTTCATCGTAATGGTCCGTCACTAACAAAGTCTGTCTGTTACACGAGTTAGTTCCTCTGGCCTCTGTCTGACATAATCTTGTAACAGCTACCAACTATTATGATCTGCCAGTGTTGGGCTGTTTTATATGAGGACAAAGCATTTGACAGTCACAGAGCTAAAAGTGATAAACAGGGAGGCGAGAAAGAAATCTGAGAGAACGAAGTGAAACACTTTCTTTGTTCAACTGCAGTTATGTATTCTTTGGTTGCAACCACGTGTTTTAAAATTTCGAAATATCGATTCCTTTGCCAAGTAAGATAAAGAGCTCATGGGCTTGTAGAGCAGTTGCAACATCAGCTCTGGGACAATCTTTGGAGCAAATGAGGATTTCTTTACGAAGTTATTGGAAAACAAAATTTTTGAATTTTAAAATTTTACCACTACCAGTTAGAATGAAGTATCCATGATTCAGTATTTTACTGATTCTCGATCACCCAACTATATAAATTTTAAATATAATAATGCAATTTCACATTGCCGTTTTCGTTGTACTATAAAAAAGTAGGTGCCTCGTTTTGTTTAGCTCTGTAAAAATAAAACCTCTGCGCCACGTTTATATGAGATGAAAAACAGTACGTGCTCCGTCCACTTTTCCACCGGCCCCGTATAAAGGTAATACTTGCCATGGTCCCTTGAGGCAAAAACATCAAGCACATTTAATATTTTCATGAAATAATATTAAAATATAACTCAAACCATAATTTTCTTTAACATATCAAATAATACAGTTGATATGATTTAAAACTGAATTTTGATTTTAATTTTTGAGACCTATGACGTAACATGCAACCGAAGAACTTGGAAAGAGAGGACGATCAATGAGTGAAACATCATAATTCACGTTAATCTCGTACCCAGATCCCATTTAAAAATAGCCTTTGCCTTTGGCGTGGGAGATCTGAGTACAAGATTAAAAAGGAATTAGTTAGAAAAAACTCTTGGGTGCTAGAGGACAAGCACTTAAAATAATTCAGTTATCTATTTTAATATGCAGTGTTCGTTTACTGTTAAAACCCCACGTTAGATTGGTCAAAACCAATTAATTTCGCATTATCTGTCGACACCTGTATTTTGTTTAACGCATGGCGTAAGAGTGCGGTGAACTGAAAATGGCCATAACTTTAATACTGAATTGATTAATAAATACAAACAACTGAATACATGAATCAAATCATTTTTTAAAACTTTTATTCCAGCGAAAGTTGTCATTTATCAGAGTATACACTCAAGTGATTTGGCGGGATTAGTTTTGACCCATCTATCGACATTAGTCAAAAATTTCGCACCTTTCGAACAATTTTAAGGTTTGGGTTTTTTGTGTAAAACCACAGCACTTTGCGACGTTTTTGTTTGTTTTCTCTGTTTGACTTTTCACAACTGAATTGAATCCTTCGCTAAATTTACTGAACACTGGATTTATAATTATTGAATATGTTTTGTTTTGTGGTGGAGAGCACAGGAAACCAAAATATGCAGGACTTACTCCCGGATACACCTTTCCTCCACACGCATCCGGTGAATCCGACCTGTGAATCCGGAAACTTTTGAATCCGCTCTCCAGAGTGGAAACTTTTGAATCCGATACCTTTTCGGATACGTGTGGACGGTCAAATCCGGATACTTTCGAATCCAATAACGTTGCAAGATCGGGTCCAGTCACTACAGTCGTTTCGACCGCCTGGCTACAGAATAACATGGCGGTCCAAATAAAGCAGTCAGACTTACTCTTGTCGTTTTTTGTGTGTTCTGCCTTTGCTGTGGCATACTGCAAGCAATAAAGCGAAATATTTGAACTCGAAGAAGACAAAGAACCTCACGTTGCATGCTCGACTCGAATACAAGACGCGGTAAATCGACTACTGCGCATGCTCTATTGAAAAATATTTAGAGAGGAGTCCTGGACACTAGAGTGAATCCGGATACGTGTGGAAGGGCTGATTCGATTCGGATACGTTTGGACGGGGCCTGATTGTCGACGAGGCAATGTTGTATCATGGCAACAAATGGCCAATCAGAACGACGTTTTTCAACTGATTGGGTGAGATCACTAAGCTCAGATGTATTTTAAGAAGAACGGATTCTATGAAACAAGAAGTCAAGCGAAAAGAGGAAGAAAATGGAGTAAATGATAAGGTTAGATTCTTTATTTATGGATTCAAGATCAATAATTTGGTGGGAGAATCATTTATTCTTTGTTACTGTGTTCATCTTGGAGTTATTGAAGGGGATTTTAATGGGTGAACTGCCGATCGAACTGGGGTTGATGGTGAACGAAGTCGCCAGCCAGTTTATCTTTTTTCTTCCTAGTGCTGGAAAGGGCAACAAAATCGCATAAAAATATCTGAAAAACCAGCTACAAGGGATCAACAGACTACCTGTTCATGAAACAACATCAGTCCGAGGTTAGTTAAATTTTATTGAAAATCGAATTTGCGATTTTACTTCGCTTTTGATTCCACACAAATACTGTATTTGTAACTACACACTAATTTTTGCCTGGGCTGCCTGTGAGTAGTTCCGCGTCTCCTCTCCTATTTACATTTTAAACCAAAGTCCCGGGTCTCCTCTCCTACTTACAGTTTAAACCAAACTCGTCCCGGGTCTCCTCTCCTACTTACATTTTAAACCAAAGTCTTCCCCGGTCTCCTGGTTACAATCTGGGGCAAAATTGTCCCAGGTGTCCTAGTTATATTTAAAGCAAAGTCGTCCCGGGTATCCAAGTCACATTTTAAGGAAAATCGTTTCGGGATCCCAGTTAAGTTTGACTGTCCCGGGTATCCAAGTCACATTTTAAGGAAAATCGTTTCGTGATCCCAGTTAAGTTTGACTGTCCCGCGTATCCAAGTTACATTTTAAGACTAAATCGTCCCAGATATTCCACCGAGTTAAATTTTAAGGCAACGAAATCCTGGATATTCCAGTTAAATTTTAAGGCTACGTAATCTCGGTATCCCAGTTACATTTTAAGGCAACGTCATCCCGGATATCCCAGTTACATTTTAAAGCGAAGTCGTCCGTGAGTCCCAGTTAAATTCAGTTAAAGTCAGCTAGGATATCCCAGCTACATATTATAGGGAAGTCATCCCGGGTATCCGGGTTATATTTTAAAGCAAAGTCATCCCGGGTATCCCAGCTACATATTAAAGTAAAGTTATCCCGGGTATCCAAGTAAATTTTTAGGGCAAAATTGTCCCAGGCATCGCACCTACACTTGCCGGATTTATCTTTGAATCAAAGTCAGACCGCGTGTCCAGGAAAAATTTCTTGTATATAAAATAGTGCATCACTGAAATGGTCGGATTGTACACGCTGGACCCCAAACTGATATCAAAGTTTTATTTGCCTTCACTTTTTGCTGCGGGAAACCATTTCGGAATGGCAGGCAGTATTCTACTCAGCTAGTTAAGTCTGCAGTATACATGCATTTTATAAGCATTGCTTGGGCTCACTCATGCCTCCCTAAAGCAGTAACAAAGTCAGTAGGAGTAGTTACTTGACATCTGCTTGAACGTTGCAACCAGGATCAGCAATCACTGTAACACCGTTATATTTAGCAGTATGATCTCCAAGCAACGGCACATCTACAAAGGCATCTGGGTCAGCATCGGTATCAACATCGGCTTCGGCATCAGCATTGCTATTAGTATCCGTGTGGGGTTCAGCCTTAGCAGAAACATCGACATTAGTTTCACCGGTAAACTTAGCTCTTCCACCATTACTAACAGGTTTCATCGTTACACTATCAGAACTCGCATCAGCAACAAGCAAACTCGCATGCTCATCAAATTTAACATCGCCCTTGATGTTTACTTTAACATTTGCGTAGCCGTCACCAGAGTCAGCCAAACGCGGACCGATAGCAGCCTGGAGTCGTTCCCAGAAGTTTGCTCGGACGTCTTTATTGAACCACTCGAGGTAGGTTCGGGTTTTGTAGTAATGCCTGAGCTTAGGAGGTAGCTGGGTTTGCTTTAGTTTCTCTAAAACGATCATGATCAACATATTTTCTCCCTTAGAATGGCGGCCCTGTGCTACAGCGACTTCAAAATCGGTCCAGTTGCTCTTTAAAAAATTCTTTGAAACCACGAGGAGGGTCTTTCGGCTTCTCCAAATGCTGTTGGCGATATTGTTTGCGATGTACTCGCCTACCACGAAAGCGTTTACATCAACACAGACCTTGTACTTGTAGATATCTGTCAGTTTATTGTACAGCTCCCCCCTGACAAAGTCCCTGTCTTTGTTGTTATAGGATATGAATACGTCGTAAACTTCGTAACAGATGCATCTTTCTGTAACGAAAATATATTGTGACAAAAGTATTATTTTCACTTGGAAATAGAACATTTTCGAATTTGCAGTTACCGCTTTCTACAACGACAGTGAACTCAATTTGTACAGTCTGAAGCCGGCTTCACACTAGCGACGTAATCGCAAGCGCAAGCGCAAGAAAAAGGAAAATTTAAATTTTCTTGTGCTTGTCTTGCGCTTTCGATTGCGCTTGTGTCAGAAATCTTTTAGTGTGAAGCGATAAAACGTAAGCGCAATCGCAAGCGCAAGACAAACACAAGAAAAACAAAATTTTCCTTTTTCTTGCGCATGCGTACCCACCTTGCGCTTGTGCTTACGTCGCTAGTGTGAAGTAGGCTTAAGCGATGCTAATTTCAAATGTAGAGGGAAGGAACCTCATGGGACGTAACAGAAGAGCGTTTGATACGCTTAGAATGAATCAATTTATGTTGTTTTCATTTCCATATATTTTAATTGTCAGTTTTTATTTGTTTTACATGAAGATGTCTGAACTAACTGAAAAAAAAACAGCCTCAGAGGCAACCCTATTCATTCCGTTCAAATGCTTACAGGAATACGCGCTTAGCTGTAGAATTCGAATTAAACTGTTGCCTAGTTCTGAGTTTCTGTCCAAAGTAAGAAAACTTCGAAACGTGCTTTTGAAGAAGGATTGCAAATTCTTCTGTGTTGTTTATTCTGTGTGCGTGTTCTACAATTTCTGCTGCTAGATAATAGGGTGTTCAACATGATTTAACTAATTACATTCTTTAGATCAGGCGGGAACTGTGATTTTAAAGAATAAGTTAACATAACGCAAAATTTGACACACGAAAAGTAAGAGATTAATTTTAAACCAGTTTTGGGTACGTATAGGCGATTTCCGTGAACAGATATAATCTATTAAAGATACCAAGTCTTGGTTTTGACGAGTTTGAGTTCAAGTTAGGTAGGTCCGTCAGAAGAGAAGAAAGCGCAAGTAGTTTTGAAAACTGGTGGTATTTATTCAAAAAGGCACAGCTCCACGGTCTTATTTTATACTCGTCCTAAGATAGGCATGGCTTTCATTATGGGATATACAATTAAAAATTGTGGATGGTTCATTGTAGAATATATAATAAGCGTTAGTGATTTACGGTCTGATTTCTCGGGACTACACGCATTCTCAGCTCCATTCGGCATTTACAGCTAACAATGGAAGATCTTAAAGACTGCTTAGCGTTCGAAAATCATTACTATGCCTTACCTGACATTGAAGCTAAATCGAAATTAAATTAGATGACTGCAAGATTGTAATGATAAAAACTGTATATAAATTATAATAATGTAGATAGGATTGACTTATCGAATGACTGGGCAAGACCAGGGTAATGTTTATAATAAAGTCTTGTCACAGACAATGAGTTCAAACGCCGAGTCAGTATTCTGTTGGTATTTTTGACGCGGCGAGAATTAAGGGACGACGCGCTTTTCCATCGTTATTACATCTGCTAAAACACTGAATATTAGTACCCATCCCACCCCACTCCCGATTAGTTTTAAACACCAGGTATATTTCTAAATGCAATACATTTTTAACACCGTTTTCTTTGCAAAACACTGAGCAGTCCCTGCAACTTACTGCACATCTCATCGGGAGCAAAATATCTTTGGTTGCGTAAGTACGATCAAGAACCAAATTACACGGTTGAAAAAAATTTGATTTGATGCTGTGAGTTTCCATTTAAAGATTAGGAACGATATAAAAGCAAAAACGGAAGCATAGTACATAACAATTTTTGTTTGCACATTTTGCCCCTTCGCCAAAAGTCCTAATTTATAATATTTTACCTTGAGTTTTATTAAATACAAATACGAGAAAAACAAATGTACTAAACGTGATTGGAATTGCTTGCAGTAAAATAGGCATTGTGAGTTGTCTGACAGAAGCTTTAAACAATGCCGTAAAGTGGTTTTAAAAGCAACTGTAGTTTGAATCAAGCTAGCTTAATACAGTCAACTCTCGTTATAGCGGACATAAAGTGAACAGTCATTAATTTAGTGTCCGTAATAGCGAGAGTCCGTAATGGCGGGGTGCGATGAAAACATCGCAAATTTAGTTTGAAAATGTTCAGTTTATTTCAACTTGCAGTTGAGGCTTACTATGATACATGCATGAGTGCAAAGTACAAGTCAAAATACAAGTAAAACATTGTATTTAAGTATCTTTTATTCCAACCCAAAAATACAACAGTATAAATCAGTGTTACATGTCTTTTCTTTTCCCCGCCGCAAAGGTACAGTAACATAGGTCAAATAGGAATATCTGATAGGAGTATCTCATTATCTGAAGCATTAAAGCATAAACTTACAAAAAGTTTTATTTCGTGATGAAGTACCACTCTAACGTGCTTTGATGTGATCTTTCGTTCACGGCATTCTCGCTTACTTTATCCGCAAGCAAAGAAAACTCGTTTGCAAATGTAAATTTGCCGCGCTGAAGAAAGAAAAGCTCTATGTCTCGTACGCTTTCAAGAACTTCTCGACAACACTTTAGCCTGTTCGTTGGAAGACTTCAATTTTCGTCTTCACTAATACCACTTTCATCACCATCATCACTCTCAAGAGTGATTGTGTCTTGGTCGCTAGTTTTGACTCTAGCAGCTGCTGTTCGTTGACGCCGGCGTTGAAGCAAACGAGGAGTTCTTCGTCTGACTCTAGGTACATTTGAGGTGTAACGCTGCTTCCAAATGCAACCACGTCTATGAGACTTTGGAAATCATCATCAAGATCAGCAAAAGGTTCTTTGTTTTCATCCCCAGGTGTCTCGCTAATGTTTCTCGAGAATCCTGCTGCAGCAAAGCATTTGCTTATTGTTGCAACTTCAACCTTGCACCAACCACTTCCCATCCAATTCATGGCTTGTAGTACATTCAGGGTATTGCTAGTCTCCCTCGCGGCCGCTACCTGAGTCGTCACGCAACGCGTCACTTCCCACTAATGGCTGCTCACTCGAGCTCTGCATTCCTTTCCTCAAACTGACCATTAAGAAGCAGGCTTCCATTTCCTGGAAACCTAGGCCTAGTCTCTCTCGTTACTTGTAAACAAACACAGTTACATAAACGTCAACGCAACGGATAGCAGGTTTTGTGTTTTGGTCAATGTATAAACAATTTTCATCTTTCGATTGATTTACCAACAAATGATTGAAGGATTTTATCAAAAAAGAAAGTCCTCGAACGGAATTTTTGTATTACTGCTAACGATTCTTACAGTCAAAGTGGAGGTTGGCTGTCGAAAATAACTGCGCGGCTTTTTCATGGTTGATTCATTGCCGCTCGATTCAATATATCTTGATGTGAAATTGAAAATGACTTGTGTTAAATTCTAAACCCCCAAAAGAGACTAAAAGACAGTCACAAATAAACAAAATGGCAGTTCGCTTGTTTACTTCAAAACCACATGTTACACAGGAAACCTATGTATGAAAACAGGTATCCCAATACATAACAATTCATCCCTGCTTAGTTTACAAAATTGGACTAAAAACAACAGCATTCAGGTGTTCCACGTTCATGACAAAGTTAAGTCAAAGTCCTTGAACTTGGTAGGTGTTTTGACAATGTACCCAGACCTTGTGGTTCTTGGAGCAGCAACAGTACTAGGTACTTGAGGGGTTCTAGTGAGGCACCCGGCAATGATTCCTCGGTAGTTACAACAGGTGGTTCGGAATCCTTGGTAGAAATGAAACACTCGTCCATAGATGCAATACAATACAATACAATACGATAAATATACAGGTTCTCCCCTCGGGGCTTTTCAGAACCTGTTTACAAATATATACAGTTGAGGTCAGGTAGTTGAGGGTC